>JAHKKF010534375.1:24534-44155 GCA_019740295.1 Labeo calbasu
GAAGCAAAACGCTGTGTTTGTAGAAAACAAATCCATCCACTGGAGTCAAAAACTATAGTAGCTGAGCTATTTTAGCTTCTTGAGCAACTGATCCAAGATCAGTCAGTTTGATTTAAAACCTAAATGTAACTCTAATCTTTTCTCTTTTTATAAATTGTGTACATCTTCTTTCAGTCTCTCCAGTTTTTACTGGACACATGCAAAATTCTGGTTATTGGAGCTGGTGGACTTGGTTGTGAGCTGCTCAAAGATCTGGTACAGTCCTTGTTGTGACTCAAAGCAAAGATGTTAATTGCTAATGTGTTTTCTCCTATCATCCTCATATATGGTGCAATTTTTTCACCTAGGCCTTGTCAGGTTTTCGGCACATTCATGTGGTGGACATGGACACCATAGATGTTTCTAACCTCAACAGACAGTTTCTCTTCAGGTTGGTCTTAGTCAGCTGATAGCTGTCTTTTTGAGCCTTTTCTTGGTCTTCTTTATTAATGCAAACTGCTCAGTGTTGTATCTACAGACCAAAAGATGTTGGCCGACCGAAGGCAGAGGTTGCAGCAGACTTTGTAAATAGCAGGGTCCCAGGCTGCAATGTTGTCCCGTATCCTTTAACATGTATTAAACATAGCCAGAATGTTCAAATCCTAAAATATAATCATTCCCTCAGGACATTTTCATTTGTGGGAATGTTAAAATGCTGCTATATTTTTCTATTTTATACAGTACTGTTCAAAATTTTAGGATCAGTGAGATTATTATTATTATTATTATTATTATTATTATTCTTTAAGGAAATTAATACTATTACTCAGCTAGAATACTTTAAATTGATCAAAGGTCACATAGCATTAAAGCAATTTCTAATATTATAGAATTTTTTTTTACTTCAAACAGTTTGAATTCTGAAAAAAAAAATGTATCATGGTTTTAAAAATAATTTCAAAGCATTCATTTTGTCAGAGCCCATGTTATTCTTAATTTTGACATTAATTTTCGTTTTTACACCAGACATATATATCGGTTTCAAATATCGGTTATCGGTCTACTTGATCTGTAATAATTGGTATCGATATTAGCCCTGAAAATCACATATCAGTCAATTCCTATAGTGTATACTGTATGTTATATTTATCAAAATTTGTGTCAAAATATTTGTATTTCCCTTTATAAACAATGCAGACATTTTAAGAAGATCCAGGACTTGGATGAGACATTTTACAGGCGTAAATACCACATCACTTTTTTTTTTTTTTTAACTTTAAACATTTAGGTTATTTTAACACAGTATTACCTGTGACACTTCTGCAATGTGAGATGAATTATGATGACACGTTTTAGGCAATTTTTTCACTTGGAAATATGAGTAATTTAACTTATTTATTTTTATTTTTTTTTTGTTACTGCATAGAATTTCACATAGTAGTCTGTGGCCTGGACTCTGTTGTTGCCAGAAGATGGATGAACGGCATGCTGGTATGTATTTATTGTTCTTAACATCCAATAATCTGTTCATACAAATGCATAGATCTAGTCCTCTCTGTGTCATTTAAATAAAGTGTTTCTGTTTTGTGAGAAGTGCTTATATTATAGTTTATGCATTTATGCATTATGTCTTACTCAGTTATCGCTGCTGATTTATGAAGACGGTGTCCTAGATCCCAGTTCCATTATTCCATTAATAGATGGAGGCACAGAGGGCTTCAAGGGCAATGCCAGAGTGATTCTTCCAGGCATGACAGCTTGCATCGATTGCACCCTGGAGCTCTACCCTCCACAGGTGCACACTGAAAATTTGTGTTAAGTTGAATCAAGGTGAATTACAAAAGCCATTTGTCATACTCATTTTTTGTCCTTTACACAGATCAACTTCCCGATGTGCACTATAGCCTCTATGCCACGGTTACCAGAACATTGTGTTGAATATGTCCGCATGCTGCTTTGGCCCAAAGAAAAGCCTTTTGGAGGTGCATGAATTCACAGTATCTGGATCTAAAACAACCAATTGATATTTGGATATACTGCTGCTGGGTAGTCTGCTGTTATTTCATTTTTGAATGTGTTTTCCTCAGATGATGTAACCCTAGATGGAGACGACCCAAAGCACATCCAATGGGTGTACCAGAAATCTCTGGAAAGAGCAGCAGAGTTCAGCATCACTGGGGTGACTTACAGACTCACCCAGGGTGAGTGAAAGCGGCCTATCAGTGGGACTTTATTGTAGACAATGTCCAAAATGTACAGTCAGTGTTTAGAACAGGGTTCCCACGGGTCCTTGAAATCCTTGAAAGTTTTTGAATCTGAAAAAAAAAAGTTCAAGGCATTGGAAAGTTCTTAAAAAAAAATAAACATACCTGGATGCAGGTCCTTGAAAGTGCTTGAATTTATTTTGTGCAAGAAGTTTTCTGGAAAAACTTCCATATTATTCCCTCCGGTGCTCTAATGTGTTATTTCGCCAACACTTTGTGGCTTATGCATACTAGCTTGCTTGATTTACATTAGTTAGGGTGACCATACGTCCTCTTTTCCCTGGACATGTCCTCTTTTTGAACCTAAAAAATGCATCCGGCTGGGATTTCTATCACCCGAAATGTCCGTGATTCGGCTTTTGCTTTCTACAGTCACCATTCATTGTGTGCATTTTTGTATTAAAGCCCTACGTGAGACTGTTTTCTTGATCCCGTTCCCACTGAATTTTGGGCCGTTACCACCTGCTCACGCAATCATTCTGATACTGAATATAATTTTCGTGCATCAGGGAGCTGCTATCGTATACAGAGTATTTAAATCTCTTTTGAATGAGCGCTTGTTTACTTTCACTTTCAATTTTGTGATCAAATGCATTTTGTATACAGGAAGCACATCTTACAAGATCAGATATGAGCACATTATCTGCTGAGCAGCAAATCCACCAGCATGATTTGTCAGTCATCTCTCTTTACTCTTGTCTTAACCCATGATCAGTTAAATCTGATTTGATATGCAAAACAGAAATACGACAAATAGAATATCAGATCACTGTCATATGGCCAAAAAAATGCAAAACAAAAAAAAAATATTTGACACATAAAAACTGTAACAATCTATCTTACAAGGTAACACGATGTAAACCTTGCTCTCACTTGAAATGTGTCCCCACATTAAGTCCTTGAATTTAAGGGACCTGTAAAGTTCTTGAAAGGTCCTTGAATTTGAAGTTAACCATGGTGTGGGAACCCTGTTAGAAGCTCTTATTGTTATACAGTTGGTGTTGATGTACTACCTCACCTGTGTTTTAGGAGTCGTGAAGAGAATAATTCCTGCTGTGGCTTCTACAAATGCTGTTATTGCTGGTATGCTGACATTGCAAATGTTCTCTGGTTGAAGGATGCTTGAGAGCCTTTTGATATTTTTTTTAATACTGGAAATACATTTTTTTCTTTCTTGCACATTTCAGCTGCTTGCGCCACTGAGGTTTTCAAAATTGCCTCAAGGTAAGTTACAATGACCTCTTTCCCAGGAAAGAGTGTTGAATTCATTGTTTTATTCGTCCATTCACATGTCTTTTCTTGTGCTTTTGCCAAACAGCGCGTACGTACCCTTGAACAACTACCTGGTGTTTAATGATGTGGATGGCCTGTACACGTACACCTTTGAAGCTGAAAGAAAGGTTAATGATGTGAACATGATTTAAAGGACATAACTAAAAAATAGTTATGACATTAATAATGCTCATAGTCTCCGTTACATGTGTAGGAGAACTGTTCTGCCTGCAGTCAGGTGCCACAGGACCTGCAGTTCCCACCTTCAGCGAAACTCCAGGAGGTTTTGGACTACTTAACTGAAAACGCCTCCCTGTGAGTCACAATGTTGCTTCAAGTTCATCCATGGTTCCTGAACATAATACTTAAAGCGATTGTTCACCTAAAAATGGAAATTATCCCATGATTTACCCACCCTCATGCAAGTGTATATGACTGACTGTGTATAAAGTGTATAAAAATGTCTCTTCCAAGCTTTATAATGGCAGTGAATGGCTGTTGAGATTTTGAAGTCCAATAAATGTGCATAAATCCAACATAAAAGTACTCCACACAGCTTCGGGTGGTTAATGAAAGCCTTCTGAAGCGAATAGATGCGTTTGTGTAAGAAAAATATCCATATTTAAAACTTTATAAACTGTAATCTCTTCCACTTATTGTCATATATATGAAAAATAGGCTAATTTTTGCAAACGTACTAACTTATCTTCTTTAACCATTCAAATGTTTACAATTTATTCCTAACAATAATGTTTCAATGTGTTTTAAACAAATATAAACTCTTACATATTCTTGGTTTTTAGAATACCTAAATAATACATCAATTTAATAGAGCTTTCTTGTTTATTAAATGGTTAGACACACTTGCCATTAAGTACGTTTTACGAGCAACATGTAACAAAATGGCAATACCAAAATAAATGCTTAATATCTTCTCCTTTTCTAAACAAAGCCTACAGAAAGAATCTGATTCATTTTGCCATTCACAATTTATTATATTCCTCCTAGTTAAAAATATATTGAATGTGACAATGGTGAATATGATGAAAAAATTGTTTAAATCATGCAAAAAATATGTTGTCCTTTTGTGTTAACTGTTAACTTTTCTTAAGCTATTTTCTGCATTTCCTTCTGTTTGTAATAACACTGAATATTTTGTCTTATAGCCAAATGAAGTCTCCTGCCATCACTACAACTCTGGATGGAAAAAACAAAACTCTGTATTTACAGGTTAAAAGTTTTCTTGTCATATATAGTTAAATTAGATTAAAATGTTCTGAACATGCATGTCATGCATTAGCTGTTTATTTAATAGAATGTGCTTGGGTTTTATTTTCAGACTGTAGCATCTATTGAAGAGAGAACACGACCAAATCTAAGCAAAACACTAAAAGGTGACAAAGTCTTTTGTGATCATGTAGTATATGTAACCTATTTAATATATATTTCATCAAAAAAATGGATGTTGTTTAAATGTTTTTTGTGCTTGCAGAGCTTGGACTAGTGGATGGACAGGAGCTGGCCGTGGCTGATGTCACCACTCCTCAGACTGTGCTCTTTAAGCTCAACTTCATCTCATAGGACAAATGCTTCATTCTTATGGACAGTTATTGCAGTCGTCATCAAAATGAAGCAGTTTTGGAATTGTAGTCTATAAACTCAACATATTATATCAGCAGAGGCATCACATGCACATTCTCAGCTGGAAATTTGCAGTTTGTATTGAGTTTTTCAGGAGACATTTTGTTTTGTTGTCTTGCACTGCTATAGTCACAGGAGTCATTTGGTGGATTTCTTTTTTTATGCAAACTGTCTATTTATTTAGTTGTGCATTCAAATATCTTGTTCAATGTCTTGTAAAAAAAAAAAAGTTTGTGTTTTGAATTAAAATTGGAAATCATATTTTAAACAAGCATTTGGAGTTTTAAGTTTTGTTTTCCTAATTATAAATGTACTTTTACTCAGTTGTGTGAATACATATATTTGGTTAAATATTTAAAGTTATAAAAATATAATACATTTTCTAGAATTAAAATTGATATGTAAGCAAATACAGAATGTTGCATTGTCAATGTAATGTTAAGAAAGGTATTAGGTCTCCACCTTTTTCTTCCCGTAAGAGTGGATCAAACTACAATTTTTATGTGTGTGGCTTTCGGTCTCATCTGCATCCAGCTATTTTTTTTTATTTATGTAATTGTTGTGTATTACCTTATACTTTTAATGTAGTACCTTAAAAATGAACCACACTAGTTTGTAGTGCAAACAGTTTTACCGTTAACCGCACGTTATTTTCTTCTCGTTATTTCGCTATCTGTTAATGAACCGGAAGTCTCACCCATATATGCTTACTTAGGCGTTGAAGAATAAGGTGAATACTGTAATGTATTTTTTTTTGTAGTTTTATGTGGCATTGTCATGTAATACAGATTTGAAGAAATACTTTTGAGACACTTATAAGCAAGATCGGACTTACCTTAGTGAATTTGTTTATTTAGATTTTTTTAAATGGACAAATTACAAGCCACAGCATCACATACTGCAATGGATCAAACTACAAATGTTACTTGACAAGCTACAAGTGAAATTATTTGTTTAGTGTCCCATTACGTTTTTAAAACGACTATCATACATTTTAATAAAATTACGATGTTTCAAAGGTTTCAACTGAAAAGTGACACTTTGATATTTTTTTTTATAAAATAACAATAAACACAAACCACAGACATCCGTAGTATATAACGTCAAATATAGTTATAGTATAATATATAATAAAATTATGAAATTACAAAATAATTGTACTGTAGACACTGGTGACGTGTCCCTGACGTCACTTGCAGCATAGGTTGATGCGGCTTTGTTGATGCTACGTGGATGGGAAGTAGTTCTCCAGCTGCCAGAGAAAACCTATGCAAAACAATGCGTACATGTCCAATTTAGAGGCCGAGTAACGCGATAGCAAATAAAAATGTCGCCCAGTCCGTCGTATTTTTATTTGTATGATCGAATTTCATTTTAGCACTGGATTATGTGAACTGTCAGCGAATTGTCAGTTGTTTTGCGAGCAGAATTAGCCGCCATGCTAATGTGGACAGCGGCCTAACAGATAAACACAACCAACTTGCTCCGGCTTTTAGTGTGGAATAAACCTGCTCTTATTTGCGATGCTTGCAATAATGTTGTGTTTTATGTAGACGTTCACTGAGCTGTCAAGCAATATGAGTTGGTTTAACGCGTCACACCTGTCGAGTTTTGCTAAACAAGCTCTGACAACTGCTCAGAAATCTATCGACAGAGTTCTGGACATTAAAGAAGAGGACCAGTGGGGTGACTCGACCGAACGGACCTTTACTGGTAAGTTTAGTTAGTGGTTCACTTTAGTTTTTGGTTAATTGGTTAACTTGACATGGAAAGACAACAGACAGGTAATTGACAGTGTAGGATGACATCATCAGTGACATTTACTGGGCTGCAGCATAACATTAGAGATATGATGATGCATTCTTACAGTCGTCCCCAAACAGACCCATACATATTTGAGTGATTCATATCCCATCAGATAGCTCTAAAAAACAAAACTGAGGTCTTTACAGCCTAATTATTCAGACAGAATCACAAACCAAAGCAAACCTAAAACTTCTTTCCTTTGCATACTTTAAATCAATGTACATACTATCAAATATTATCCTTATAATGTAATCATTACAGCTGCAAGCTGCAATCATTGCCTAACTACCATGTTAATTGTGTCTTCTTAACACAAACACGACTAACCACATAACCTGTATTTGTCTTATAGTTAAACTACCAAAAGAATTTTAATGTTTTTAAAGAAGTCTCTTCTGCTCACCAAGCCTGCATTTATTTGATCCAAAATATAGCAAAACAGTAATATTGTAAAATATTTTTAGCATTTAAAATAACTGGTTCTATTTGAATATATTTTAAAATCTAATTTATTTCTGTGATCAAAGCTAAATTTTCAGCATCATTACTCCAGTCTTCAGTGTCACATGATTGTTCAGAAATCATTCTAATATGCCCATTTGCTGTTTAAGAAACATTTTATTAATATTATTTAAAATAGTTGTTTTTTCAGGATTCTTTGATGAATAGAAAGATCCAAAGATCAGCATTTCTTCTGAAATAAAAAGCTTTTGTAACGTTATACACTATATAATTTCTTACACTATAAGAAATTATAGAAATTAATAACTAATAAATGTTTTTGAGCAGCATATCAGAATATTAGAATGATTTCTGAAGGATCATGTGTCTGGAGTAATGATGCTAACAATTCAGCTTTGAAATCACAGGAATAAATTACATTTTAAAATATATTCAAATAGAAAACAGTTATTTTAAATAGAAAAAATATTTCAAAATTGTACTGTTTTTCCTGTACTTTGGATCAAATAAACGCAGGCTTGGTGAGCAGAAGAGACTTAAAAAACAAAAAATACTTTGACTGGTAGTGTATATATTACTGTCATATGCACATAATAATTACAGAATACAAATCTGATTGTAGCGTTGAAGCATGCATGTTATGTGAAGCTAATCTGAAACAATGTACTGTGAAAAGTGTTATACAAATGAACTTAATTTGAATTTCTAAGAAGCAACCTAAAACCACAAAAAGCCGTTAAAGAATAAAAAAGAGTTATGTCTATAGTTATGAAATAGAGATGTTCTGTTCAGTCTTATGTTTATGTTCTGTTAAGTTTTATGTTTGATTTATTTGGTTCTGGAGTTGCTTTTAAAGAGTATGAATTGAGTGTTTTTTTTATAATGACACCAAGTTTGTAACATCAAGCACTATTATTGAACTGAATTGAGTCAACATTGAACTGAGCTGAGCTGAATAATGACTCTTTTGCCTGCTGTTATTTTCCTGTTTATTACTATGAATGTGCTTTCAAACAATCTGTATTGTTTTAAATGCAATATAATTAAATTTGACTTGGCTTTTGGGTGAACTGTCTCAATTTTTTCCCAGATCCTCCAGGCAAGCCGGTATCAACAGGATGGAGTATGAACCAGTGGAACTCGCCCTCTGAGGAACGTACCAAAACTCTCCCTCTGTCATCCGAGGCCATTACTAAGCCTGTCACACGGACCGTGGTTGACGAATCCGAGGATTTCTTCAGTGCCTTTCTGCCTCATGGGGATACACAAACTCTAAGCAACACTAAAGTGGTGTCTGTGCCACCTGCCAAGTCGAACCGCAGACTCCGGGAAAAAGCAGACAAGGAGAAGGAGCTGGATGTCAGTGATGCACAAGGTCAGACAGACCTCAGTAAATGCAGCAGCCAGGAAACTACTGAGATAAAGCCAACTGGGACAGAGATTTTGGAGCAAAATTCATTCTCGGGAGATGAGCAGACACAACCAGAACTGGTCGTTCCTGCTCCGGCTGTTGCAGCGGAGCAAACTACCGAACAGGAGACTGTTGAGGACAAGACAGAGACTGATGGTTTGGATATAACGTCAGATGTCACACTCACAAATGTACCTTTATCCTCCTTGGAGGTTGAATCTGTTGGTGGGTTTGAACCACCTTTGACCGTCGAGACCAAAAATTCAGTGAAAACTTTGCCCGTCCCTCCTAAAGAAATCCTGTTAGAATCCAAAGACGCTAAATCAGAGGACAGACAAAGCGACACCCCGTCTCCCCCTGTTAGTGCCTTCTCCTCTGGTACTTCCACTACCAGTGACATAGAGGTTTTGGACCATGAGAGCGTGCTAAGCGAGAGCTCGGCCAGCTCCAGACAGGAGAACGCAGAGGCTAAAGCTGGTCTGCACCTAATGCAGGGCTCTTTCCAGCTGCTTTCCGCTTCAACATGTGCCGACTTTCCTCGTCTGGATGAGTACCCAAAACTCACTGAAAGCTGCGGCTCCTCGTCTGACGCCTTTGAGCGCATTGACTCGTTTAGCATGCAGTCGTTGGACAGCCGTAGTGTTAGTGAAGTGAATTCAGACGACGAGATCCCAGGAAACCGCACCTTAGCTTCCATCACGGCCGGGCATTTGCCCGCTCCTGCTCAGTCAGTGCCACAGACCAAACAGGAGGAAGAGGAGGTTATGACTGAGTCAGTGAATGACCAATCACTGGATGATAATGAGATGGAGGAGAGTGGCCGCAGTGCAACTCCAGTAAACTGTGAGCAGACTGATGAGCTGCAGGAAGGTGACCAGGAACCTGAAACCGACCTCACGCTGACCTGCCAAAAAACTGATGTGAATGAAACTGTAATATCTCAGAGCACTGAGGAGAAACAAGGAGATGCACCCTGTCAGATTTCTGAGCTCCAAAAGGTTGGATTAATTCATGAATATTTCTATAAATAATAAAAGAAATATATTATAATGTAATTATATTGTGAAATATTAATACAATTTAAAATATTAAAAAAATAATTGAATATTTTTTTAAATGTAATTTATTCCTGTGATGGCTAAACTGAATTTTCAGCATCATTACTCCAGTCTTCAGTGTCACATGATCCTTCAGAAATCATTTTAATATGCTCATATGGTGCTCAAGAAACTTTGCTCCTATTATTATACTTTTGTTGAAATTGTGATACATTAGTTTTCTATGGAAACCTGTTTCCGCCACTGAATAAAAAATGGTAATTGCGAATTTTATCTCAAAATTCAGACCTATTTTCTTGCAACTGCAAGTTATAAAGTCAGAATTCCAAGACATAAACTCGCAATTCTGAGAAATAAACTTGCAGTTCTGAGAAGTAGTCAGAATTGCATGATATGAACTTGAAAATATGACTTTTTTCAGAATTGCATAATATAAATTCACAATTGCAAGACATACGTTTGCAATTCTGAGAAATAAAGAACTGCGAGATATAAAACTCTCAATTGTGACTTTTTATATCTCACAATTCTGACTTTATAACATGCAATTGCAAATTAAGTCAGAATTCTTAGATACAAACTTCATATCAGTCTTTTTTCCCCCTCAAAATTGGACTTTATATTTCACAATTCTGAGAAAAAAAGTCAAAATTGCAAGAAAAAAGTCAGAATTGTAAGATTCTAACTCGCATTTGCGAGAAAAATGTCAGAATTGTGAGAAAAATAGTCAGAATTGCTAGATATAAACTCGAAATTGCAAGAAAAAAAAGTCAATTGCGAGGGAAAAAAGTCCGAATTGAGAGACACTAACTCGCATTTGCGAGAAAAATGTCAAAATTGCAAGGTGCTGACTCACATTTGTGAGAAATATGTCAAAATTGCAAGATACTGACTCGCATTTGCAAGAAAAAAGTCGGAATTGCTATATAAAAACTCAATTGCAAGAAAAAAGTCAGAATTGTGAGAAAAGAGAGAATTGCGAGAAAAAAGTCGGAATTGCTAGATAAAAATTTGCAATTGTGAGAAAAAAGTCAGAATTGTGAGAAAAAACATAATTGTGAAATATAAACTCGCAATTTCAAAAAAAAAATCAGAATTGCAAGTTATCTCGGAAATTCTGACTTTATTTCTTGCAATTGTGAGTTGATATCACGCAGTTCTGAAAAATAAAGTCGCAATTCTGACTTTGTAACTCCCAATTGTGAGCTCAGAAAAAAGACTTTTTTTAATCAGTGGCGGAAACGGTCTTCCATAGTTTTCAGTATTCTTTGATGAATAGGAAATTAAAAAGAACAGCATTTATTTAAAATAGAGATCCTTAGTACCATTATACATTTCTTTTTAATCAGTTTAATTCTATTTTTGCTAAATAAAAGTATTTCAAATCAATCCTATTGACCCCAAATGATTTTTTTTTTGTATGTGTCATGGAATTTCTATTCTGTTCTTTTTCCTAATCTCCACAGATTATCGAGGAGCTCTCTAGCCGACTAGAGAAGAGGGAATCACAGTTACTCGTGGTCAGTAAAGACAAGGCCAGACTTGAAGAAGAGTGTGACAATCTCAAAGAGTGAGTTGAGGAGCCTGTGCTCCAGAAAACCATCTGCTGTTGTGTTTTCTTGAATGACAAATGGCTGCAATAGCTAACTAGGGCATAGAAACAGGTGGAGGCAGCAATAATATTTACACAGCTTGAGGAAAACTGGACGCAGTGTTCAAAGACTGTTGGCAGATAAAAAGATTAACAAATAAAAACCTTCCACACCTTTCAGAATGTA
This sequence comes from Labeo calbasu, assembly GCA_019740295.1. Lineage (NCBI taxonomy): Eukaryota > Metazoa > Chordata > Actinopteri > Cypriniformes > Cyprinidae > Labeo > Labeo calbasu. The sequence continues at coordinate 36,206 of JAHKKF010534375.1, forward strand.
AACAGCATTAAAAAAATAGAACCATTTCTTATTCTACAGATTGTCCATTTAAATTGGGTGTGGCTGGCATGTTTTATGGTGTTCATTTCTTTCTATTACCGACATTTCACTGCACTGGATGTTCACACAATACTGCTATGAATTCAAATGTTTACATAAACCTCATACATGTCTGTTGACTTAGGGTTAACAATCTTTGTGTTTCACAGTGAGATGATCAGCTTGAAGGAAGAAAGCTCTACTGTACAGTCTTTAAAAGATGAGTTCACTCAGCGTATAGCTGAAGCTGAGAGAAAAGCTCAACTCTCCTGCAAGGAGAGAGACATCGCAAAAAAGGTATCACTTTTTTATTGCGATAAACTTACGTCATTCTTAAAACCCCAGTCTTATTTTGCATTGAAATGCATCATTTGTCTTGGTCGCAGGAAATTAAGGGCCTTAGAGAAGAACTGGCGAGCAGGTTAAATTCAAATGAGACTTTGGAACTGATAAAAGAGAAAGAGGAACAGATTCGAGAGCTTCTTGAAGAAGGTGAGTCTTCTAGGCTGTTTAACGTGTTCCACGTGACGTGTAAATATTTACATTGATTAGGGTGATCATATCAAGATAAAAACTTTTACTGCTTCGCACTTAAAGGATCTGGGTCAGCTTTAAGGACGTGTTTGTTTCCTTGTTTCCTTTTGATTAGGTGAGAAACTGTCCAAGCAGCAGCTGCAGCACTCCAACATCATAAAGAAACTGCGTGTGAAGGAGAGAGAGAGTGATGCACAGATCACCAAACAAACCAAAAAACTGAAGGAACAGGAAGAAGAACTAAAGCACTTGCAGCAGGTCAGGGACACAACCTTCAGTTCAAAGTTGAAAATTTGCTAAAAATTGACTCAACCTGCCACAATCCAATATGTAGATGCTTGTTTCTTCATCAGAACAGATTTGGAGAAATTTACATCACTTTTTTTTTTTTTTTTTTTAACATATTTTAACTTCAAACCCTTAAAAATCCTAGTCCTCTATACATAATAATGCATCCTCCAGTGAAAATTGTAACTTTGGCCAGAAGCTATGTTAAAATGTCTCAATTATGGATTTGTTTTTTTACAAAAGCACAGCTTTTTGCCTCTCAAGAAAATTGACTGTACCTAGATTGGAGTTGTGTGAATTACTTGTGGATTATTGTAATGTTTTTATCAGCTGTTTGGACACTGATTCTGACGGCACCCATTCACTTACAATTTTAGATAGTCTGAGGGTGAATAAATTCTCAGCAGGTTTTCAGTTTTGGGTGAACAATTCCATTTATATCAAATGTCAGTAAAATGAAGAGAATGTTGACATTTGTACACTGTTAATTGCAGGTTTTGGACGGTAAAGAGGAAGTCGAAAAGCAGCATAGAGAGAACATCAAGAAGCTGAATGTTGTGGTGGAGCGTCAGGAGAAAGAATTAGGTAAACTGCAGACCAGCAGCGAGGAGCTTCAGGAAAAGAACCGCAGTTTGCAAGCAGCCCTCGACAGCTCCTACAAGTAAATAAACACCACGCACTCAACTTCATGCTGATACACAGTCATTCATTGTCCCATTGGGTGGTGGTCTTTCTCAGTTTGTTAACTTTTAATTCATTTTTCATTGTCTAGAGAGCTGGCAGAGCTGCACAAGGCCAACGCCACCAAGGATAGTGAAGCCCAGGAACTAGCACTGAGCAGAGAGGTACAGGCGAAAGAAGAGCTGAGTCTGGCTTTGGAGAAAGTTCAAGAAGAGTCACGCTTGCAACAAGAAGCACTGGCCAATCAGGTATTTCCAACTTTTTTTTGGTATTTAATACTGTGATTTTTCTGTGCTTGAGCAGTATTTAAATACTTGTTGTGTAGTGTATTCTGGGGTTACTCATCTACTTGTCTTATTTTAGTGGCTGATTAATCTCCAAATGTTAGCTTTTGTGCCTATCTGTGACTGTTTTTTTATGTTGAGGTGGCAGATCTGAGACTGGCTCTACAGAAAGCTGAGCAGCAGCAGGCCAAGAAGGAAGATTACCTGAGGGAAGAAATCAGTGAGTTACAGCAGGTAATTGGAGCACCTTACTTCCTGCTTACAAGAATTATTGCACTGTTTATTTCGTGTCAGCCGTTGTATAGAAAGCTAGGCTTTTAGATGCAAACTACTATGCTCATAACAGTTGAATTTTTGTTAAAAAAGTGATTTAGACTAGTTCTATTATCAATAAAAATCCCAGAGGCATGAAAAAATTACATAAGTAAGTTGGCTTGAGAAAACCAACTTACTGATCTACTATTTAAACTTATTATTCTTCTGAGCCAAAATGTAAACACTATCTTCTCCTAGTGCAGGGGTGCCCAACCCTGTTTCTGGAGAACTACCTTGCTGCTGAGTATAGCTCCAACCCTGATCAAACACACCTGCCTATAATTATCAAGTGCTCCTTCAGATCCTAATTAGTTGGTTCAGATGTCTTTGATAAGGGTTGGAGCTGAGCTCTGCAGGAAGGTAGATCTCCAGGAACAGGGTTGAGCACCCCTGTCCTAGTGCTTTTAAGATACAACCACCAAACTCAGGTCAGACCTTCAGACTGGTCTGACTCGGTGTGCTATATCTTTTTAGACTGATCCAGTTTACGGTTTTCGTAAACTAGACTATCAAAACCACCAAAAATCCCATAGACTTGCATTGATGGAATGTTCAAATGAGCCAAGAGTATTTAAACTCGAACTGTCAAAACTTTAAATCATACTAGCAACATGCTAATCATGCTAGAATCATGCTAGAAACTTGCTAATTATGCTAGAATCATGTTAGTAACATGCTAAACATGCTAATAGCATGCTAGGAACAGGCTAATCATGCTAACAACATGCTAGTAACATGTTAAAACATGCAAGCAACGTGCTAATTATGTTATAAACATGTTAGAAACATGCTAGTAACATGTTAATCATGGTAAAAAAACATGCTAACAACATGCTAGGAACATGCTAAATCATGCTAACAACATGATAATTCATGTTAAATCATGCTAGCGACATGGTAATTCAAGCTAAATCATAATAGCAGCATGTTTAAACCATCCTAAGTCATGGCCAGCAACGTGCTTATTCATGTTAGAAACATGCATGTTCCCACTCTGTCTCAAACTTCAATTTCAACAATTAAATTCAAACTTTAAGCTTTTCAAAGTTATTTCAAACTTTCCGACAAAGCTTTCTCAAGCCAACTTCAAAGTTCGTCTACAAACTTTACTCATCTAGTTAACAATTAATCTTTCTGCACAATATGTGCGCTACAGTACAAAAGTCTTGTGTCAGTTTTTTTAAAGAAGCTATTTTAATGTTTTTTAAATAAATATTTTTATTTAGCTAGGATAGATTAAATTAATCAAAAGGGACAAAAAATTTGATTTCAAATAAATGCTCCTTATTTAAACTTCATATCAAAGAATCCTGAAAAAATTATCATCAACATTGTTATCTACAAAAATATTAAGCAGCACAGCTGTTATCAGCATTGATAATAATAAGAAATCATTCTGTAGCACCAGATCAGCATATTAGAATGATTTCTGAAGGATAATGCAACACTGAAAACTGGTTTGTTACTTAAAAAGTTATTTTTAATTGTAATAATATTTCACAATAGTACTGTTCTTACTGTATTTTTGATCACATAAATGCAGCTATGCTAAGCATAAGAGACTTGTTTTAAAAAAAAAAACACACAAAAATCTTGCTGATCCCAGTCTTTTGAAAGGTAGTGTCAGTGATGGTTGTGCTTTATTTTTGCCCTTAAACAGAGGCTACAAGAAGCGGAGACCAGAAACCAGGAACTAAGTCAAAGTGTTACATCAGCAACACGGCCTCTCCTTCGACAGATAGAGAACCTCCAGGCCTCGCTCGGGGCCCAGACAGCATCATGGGAAAAACTAGAGAAGAACATCTCTGACCGCTTAGGTGAGACTTGCAGGTTTCGACTGAGTATCGTTGGCTTATGTCATTTGCTTCAGTCACACATGTGCTGATGTCCACTTGTCATTCTCTCTTCTCAGCTGAAGCCCAAGCACAGCTTGCTATTTCCGTAGAGAAAGAGCGTTCGGCTACAGAGGAGCTGCTAGCCATCAGGGCACAGATAGCATCTTTAGAGTCTCAGGCTTCCTTGTTGAGGCAGGAGAAGGGACGTCTGCAGGGGCAGCTGGATGCAGAGAGGATGCGGCGGGAAAAACTGGAGGATGACTTAAGCAGGTAGGAGATGTGTATCTACTTTATTCTTCAATGCGGAAGTAAGCCTATGGGCGAGACTTCTGGTTCATTAGCCGCTATAGGGAAATAATGAGAAGAATGATAATGTGCAGTAAACTATAAAACTGTTTGCACTGCAAACCAGTGTGTTCATTGTTAATATAATACATTAAAATAATATGGTAATATTATTTGCAATACCAAGCAGCAAAACGAGCTGTTTTGTACAGCTAAAAATAGCTGGATGCATAAAAGCCAGACCCATAAAATGTACAAATAGCAGCGCCTGCTCTTGCAGCAAAAATATGGTGGATAAAATTGAAAAAGAGTCTGCTGTTGTAAGTCCTAGTACTCAAAGTGATTTTTGTATGTGAAGGGAACGTGTAGAGCTGGAGAATCTTAAAGGAGAACATGCTCGAGTATCGGAGGAGGCCAAGAAAGAGAAGGTACTGTTTGTTCCTTGAATACTATAAGAAAACATAAACATGCATATTTATTCTCAATGTCTGTATTGTTTGGTCTTCTTCAGTTGCTACTCACCAACCAACTGGAAATGGAGAAAATGAAGGTAGAGCAGGAGAAGAAGAAATGTTACCTTGCACAAGAGGCCCTCAAAGAAAAGGTTTGGCATGAAAAGACCAGAATCTGTTCTTATGTTCTGAATCTGCTTAATGTTTGCATGTAAAATTTCTTAAAGTGATAGTTCACCCAAAAATGAAAAATTAATTTCAATAATTACTCACGCAAATGTTGTTCCAAACCCGCAAGAACTTTGTTCATCTTCAGAACACCAATTAAGATATTTTTGATGAAACCCAAGAGCTTTCTGACCCTGCATAGACGGAAACGCAACTGACATGTTTAAGTAGGACCCTATGAAATCCGTTTTATTTTTTCCCAAATTCCGTTTTATTTTTTCTCAAATTCAGTTTTTTTCCATTTTAATTTTTCTGGATTCTTAGTTTAAATGGTTAGATTACACTTTATTACTCAAAAAGCAAGTCTAATTAACTAAAATGATACAATTTACAATATAATTAAACATCAATTTATTAAAAGTTTAACAAAAATTACATGTTTAGGGGCCTATGAAATGTCTTACTTTTTCTCACCTTCTGCTTTGTTGTTACCAAATTCTGTTTAAGCATGTCTAATTATTTGAATGCGTAAAACAACTTAATTTATTTAACTAAGTTTATTTTTACAATATTTACATTTCTGGTTATCAAATGAAGGCATAAAATATTAATTTTAATTTATCCTTTAATCAAACGAAAATTAAACTATTTTTTTGCAAACAAAGTTTAAACGAAAGAAATATTGTGTGATTATTCCTTAATAAAATAAAGTTTTAACAATTTTAGTAATAATAATAGTAGTAGTAGTAGTATTACGTACATCTTACTGAACAATAGTAATACAGTGTCTTCAATTTAAACCGAACGAGTTGCTGTGAACATCTTTACATTTCTGTGTGTATATGATATGACGATAGATCATCACCTTCAGAGCAGTTCTTGAAATTTCATGTATTTATGTCCTTATTTGGCGAGACACTGAAATCACCGCAAGTGTCATGCGCACTTCAGTATGTGTGTAGTAAACAAAGCCGTATGTCTGCGCCATTCACACACACAGAGACAGACAGAACATGAACAATTCAAAATTCATGAACAATTCAAAAAGTGTTTTTGCTTAATATTTAGAGAGATTAGTCCGTATCTTTATTTGATTTAAGTGTAAGGAACTACTTTTGATTAATTCATCCAAACTTTGACAAATTCCATGACATTCCGTGTTATACTGTAAATTCCATTTTTATGATTGGATTCCGCAATTCCGTCCACATTTTCCGCATCGCGGAAATCATAGAGCCCCATTTGTCCATTCAGGGTCAGAAAACGTTCAGATTTGATCAAAAATATCTTAATTTGTGTTCCAAAGATGAATGGTCCCACAGATTTGGAATGATATGAGGGTGAGTAATTAATAACAGAATTTAATTTTTTAGGTGAACTATAAACAGGGTTCAAGATCAACTTTTTTGTTGCACCAAAGTTTTGAGTCAAATAAAACCAACTAGTCTCTGTTTTTGTTTCATCAGGAGAGGAAGTCTCTAAGTCTGTCTGTGACGGATGCTCCAGCGTCCTCCACTCCTTCACTATCCCGCTCCAGTTCTGTTAGTGGGCCTGAGCACGCCGGTTTACCTTCCTCCCTTTTCTCACAGGTTTGTTCATCTCACTCCTGTCCACACTTATTCAGATGCATCTGTCATCACCTCACCTAGTGTCTGTGGTTATGGTTTTTTTTTTTTTTTCAGCAGGAGGATTCTCTTGACCATTCTTTCAGCACTATGACCATGTCCATCAGTGGGACGAACCTGTATGAGGCAGCTCGACTGGGTGGTGGATCCAGTATCATTGAGAGCCTACAGTCTCAGCTTAAACTTAGAGAGGGCGAGATCGCCCAGCTGCAGGTATACCTCGGTCTTTCACTAGACTTAATCCTGTGTAAAATGTTTTTGTGTTTTCAAATTAAAGTAATGCGCTAATTTGAATTCAATTGTTTCGGATGTCCTCTAGATGGAAATTTCTAGTCTAGAAAGAAGCCGCACTGTGATGGCGGAAGAACTGGTGCGACTGACCAATCAGAATGACGAGATGGAGAGTAAAGTGAAGGAAATCCCTAAACTGAAAGTGCAACTGAAGGTTGTATTTTACATTTAATAATTAAAACATAAACAGTACCATTCAAAGGTTTGGGGTTATTTTATAATGTTATTATGCTTCTGATGCTTCATTATTTGTAATAAGTAAATTTGTAAGTAAAAAAAATAATATTGTTAAATATTCTTACAATTTAAAGGGATAGTTCACCCAAAAATGAAAATGTCGTTCCAAACCTGTCAGACCTGCTTTCATCTTCAGAACACAAATTAAGATATTTTTGATGAAATCCAGGAGTTTTCTGACCCTGCATAGACAGCAATGCAACTGACACATTCAAGGGCCAGAAAGGTAGTAATGACATTGTTAAAATAGTCCATGTGACATCAGTGGCTCAACCGTAATTTTATAAAGCTACGAGAATAAATTCTGGAAAATAATGAATTCCATCCAATTAAAAAATGTCAACACCCCTTCATAAGAGCCCATTAGATGATCATTTAATAGGTACTAGACTTTTATTCTGTTATGGATCATTTCCAACTAGCGGTACGGGTCAGTACAGTACGTTTTCGGGACCAAACGCGTTGATCCAGCTTGCGTTTCCACTGCCAACAGTACCCTTACGTAATAGGCGTGGTTTATGCCGTAACGTAGCAAACAACGTAAAGCGTGACAATAAGCACAACTCTGCCTCTTTTTGTTAAATGTCAGTATTAATGAACAATAATAGCCATTATAAAAGTGTAAGTACAAAGTATAGGAGGCTTATATAAGAGGAAATAAAGACAAAAGCAAACAATTTACTCAAACATATCCTACAGAGTCAGCGCTGTACTACGGTAAAATTCAAAATATATATATATATACACTACCGTTCAAAAGTTTGGGGACAGTACATTTTTATTGTTTCTTTTTCTTTTTTTTTTTTTTTTAAGAAATTAATACTTTTATTCACCAAGGATGTATTAAGTTAATAATAAATAATTTACATTGTTATAAAATATTTATATTTTGAATAAACACTGTACTTTTTAAACT
>JAHKKF010534377.1:2670-17214 GCA_019740295.1 Labeo calbasu
TAATGTCCTCTACAGAGGACAAAACTCCATAGCTGGTAGTCAGGAGGATATAGAAGGACTTAGTAAGCAGGAAAGGGCGCACTATTTTGACAAACTAAAGTTAATGGGGGTAAAAATATGTACGAGCAGTATTAACTAAGATATTAGCTTGATATTTTACCGACCTGACCGGAAATGATAAGGACAAACATGAATGTTGTCAAGATTCTTGCCCTGGAAATCCTGGTTCAGTTTGGCCAACCACAAATGTCTTTTGTTCCTCAGTTTTTTGCACACTTCTCCTTGATTTGTTATAATTTTTGTCAATCTATTGTTACTCCAAATGGTTTTCCCGGTCCGACTGATTAGTACAGCTCAAAGCATGACAAAAATTGACAATTTTTTTTACACTGTTTACATTCCGTGCTGCTAAAATAGCCAATTGATGACTCGTTGTGAAAACACTCTATATGTCACATTTACCTTAATAAAAGAACATTCGGTGACCAAAAACTTAGTCAGCTAGAGTCTAGAGAGGAGAGTTTTGCTAAATATATGCACCATATAACATATTCATTATCATTTTACTGTTCTTCAAATCCATCAAGATTTTATGGCTGCCACCATTTAAATGTTTATATTTCAAAAAACGAATTGAATTAAAAGTATAATGATGTAACTGTAAAGTTAGTATTTCAACTTTATTATTATTAAAACTTCAGTGAGTGTAATTTAAGAGTTTGTATACAAATCAGTTCATTTTAACCAGCTGACTTCTGAGAAAATTTGTCATGTACTGTAACTGTATATTTCCAAATTAATCGATATTGAATCAAAATAAAATTGGATTTGAATAAAATTGCACACTTGTGAATAGAAATCGAATCGTGAAATTAGTGTTAAAACCCAGCCCTTAAAAACAGCAATATAACCGTTTTTTCATGTGACAAAACCAATCGAAAACTAGTATTTACTTGTATGTGAAGGGACTCAGGTGTATGTGATCAGGAACTCCGTGGCTCTCCATCCGAGAGGCTGTATTAACCGTGTCTCCGAACAAGCAGTAGCGTGGCATCTTCTCACCCACAACACCAGCCAAAACTGGACCGGTGTGCAGGCCTACTCTAATCTAGATTGACAATAAACCAATATATTTGGCATATCACATGATACACAAGCACACAAAGCTAGTTCAAATACAGAGCTAACTGTTTAAACACACACATACCTGTATGGGCTGTCCTGTGATAGGGCTCATAACTTCTCTCGCAGCAATTCTCATACCGAGGGCAAAGTTTGCCACCCGCTCCGCGTGTGTGTCTGTAGGAACGGGCACACCGCCAACCACCATGTAAGCATCACCTATAGTTTCCACCTGTTGTGAGACAATATAATTGACTATTTTCAAATGAATTATCTTATTAACTTTGTCATGGAACACCGTCCTACACACCTTATAGACATTGTGGATGTTTGTAAGCCGATCAAATCTGGAGTACATGGCGTTGAGCATGTTGACTATTTGAATGGGTTCGCAGGCTGCGCAGATGTTAGTGAATGTGACCACATCGCTAAAAAGGATGGTGCACACTTTGAACTCACCTGAAAGATTAACACAAAGAGTCTGATCCATGTGAAGAATGAAACATGACAAGTATAACAATCTGTTGGAAGTTCCTCTGGTTTCATTACCTGCCTCGACTCTTTTGCCGTCTTTAAGCTGGTTGGCGACGTGAGTCGGCAGCATGGCATAAAGAAGCTTTTCTGATTTCTGCTTCTCGATCTCTAAGTTACGCGAAAGGATTCTTAACTCCTCCTTCTTCCTTTCTAGCTGATTGGAAAGCTCGATCTCCGCCAACCTCTGCTGGTTGAGGAGGATCAGATCTCGTGTAGTGTCGTGCTGGGCGATGTCGGCCAGATGGAGACCCCTCTCTTCCAGTTCCTGGAGGCTTCGTAGTTTAGGAGAGCACAGGTAGATCATGCAGTTCAGTGACTCCATCCACATCATCTGTCCTAAAACACACACACACATAAAAGTTAATCATGATATGCGACCCTGGACCACAACTTCATTTGGACAACTTTAAAGGTGATTTTCTCAATATTTTGATTTTTTTGCACACTCAGATTCCATATTTTCAAATGGTTGTATCTTGGCCAAATATTGTCCTATCCTAACAAACCATACATCAATGGAAAGCTTAGTTATTCATAAAAAGTTGCTCTTATGGCTGGTTTTGTGGTCCAGGGTCACATATGAGATATACAAAAACATATGTACACACAATTATAAATCATTTTGGAATTAACACAAAAGAACTTGATTAAATCAGAATCTGCCCATGCAGATAATTGCAAAATGGCACAAATATCAAGTGTAATAGATAAAACACCTCTCAGTTTGAGCGTGGCCTGGTTTTGATGGATCTCCGGTAACATTTCCCTCCTGGTTTTCAGCACAAACTGGCTGTTGATGAACTTCTTGATACTCTGGATGTTGAAGATGACCTCTGGGTGAACAACGGTGAAGTACTCATCCAGACGGATACCTGCCGTCTGCAGTCCGGGAACAAACTTCTGAATGTTGACACCTGTTTGCTTCACCACCAGCTAAAAAGGTTCAAAATGGCTCAGTGTGTTTTGGTGTACTTTACCATTTGACATTTGTTGATCATAAGAAATACAGAGATGTAGGTACTTACATCTTGATCAAAAACAATGTGAAAAGGAAACGCATTACAGAAGGCTTGTTCTTCGATCCAAAGTCTCTTTGGGTAGCTGGGAGTGAATGATTGACGCAGATTGCCTTTTTTAAAAAAAGACCCAAAAATGCGAAGCCCATTAACTTAGGTAATTTTTTTTAATAATATGGCAAAATAAACATATTTTATATTACAGTGGGGTCCTAAAAAGGACACTGAAAATCTAAAATTCTTTTAAATTGAGGAAAAAATAATATATATATATATATATATATATATATATACATACAAATATATATTTAATATAATATTTAATAATAAAAGTAATACAATTAACTATTAAAATATTTTTAGAACTGTTTATTAACTAAAACAAATTAGTAATAAAAACATATTATAAAACAAATATTAAACACATTTAATAATTAAATTATTTATTATAAATAAAAAAATTGATTTAAATTTATTAGAAATATTATATAATTTTCTTGTAAATAAGTGAAGGATTAGTTTACCCAAAAATTAAAATTCTGTCACACACTCATGTCGTTCAAAACCCGTAAGACCTACGTTCATCTTCAGAACACAAATAAAGATTTTTACTGAAATCCAAAAGCTTTATGATCCCACATAGACAGCAACGCAACTGACAGGTTCAAATGGCCCAGAAGGTGACGCGGAAGAGAAGAAATAGTTGAATAAAGTTGTTATTTTGTTTTCTTTGCATACAAAAAGTATTCTCGTAGCTTCATAAAATTACAGTTGAACCACTGATGTCACATGGACTATTTAACAAGTTCTTTACTACCTTTCTGGGCCTTGAACATGTCAGTTGCGTTGGTGTCTATTCAGGGTTAGAAAGCTCTCAGATTTCATCAAAAATATCTCAATTTGTATTCTGATGATGAAGGAAGGTCTTACTGGTTTGGAACGACATGAGGGTGAGTAAGTAATGTAATTTTCAATTCACTGGGTGAAATATCTCTTTAAAATGTGCTACATAGTTGCAAAGTCAAAGGCAAAAGCTATGAATGTCAAACCTTGGCCCAACATGACAATGCTCCTCACAATCTCCCATGGAGATCGTTTCCTTGGACACAGCTGCAGGCTGGCATACCTGGCCTTCATCCTCTTCATTGTCTCCTCTTGGTCCTGTTGATACAGCAGTTGTCATGGTTACATACTTTTACACGTTAGTTATCATTTCAAAAAGACAAAGACGGCAGACAGTTGAGTGTCTAGAGTCCTACTTAAACATTCATGATGTGTCTGATACAAAATTAAAGTGACTGAACTGTCTGATCTTTGAGCAGGATAGACTACTTGAAATTGTGATACTTCTGTATTGTGGAACACAGCAACTAAAATACTAAGAAAGTAAGAAAAAGACAACTTAAAAAAACACATTCAAATGCCATTTATAGAAACACAGGACAGTCTCTTATGCTCTGCAGTGTCCTCCGGTCAGTAAGGACACCTCTTTCTCTTACCTGTGTTTTCTCATTGCCGCCTTTCTGTCTTGGTTGGGCCTTTCTTTTGGTCACCTTTTCCTTCTGCAGCATGTGAAAAACCACATGTTCCTTTTTTCCTGTGCGCTCATCCTCTTCTGACTGGTTTATGATGGTCATCGTAACCTCACTTTCAAAGAAATCCTTTGCAACAGCCTCGATAATACCTGACCGAGGGTTATGAAGACAAAAACAGTAATTGATAAAATGTGTAAATGTATAGTATCATTGAGCAAAAAACAAAACAAAACAAAACAAAAATTATATATATAAACATACATACATACATATATATATATATATATATCAGCCAAAAGCTGATAGTGTCCAAATGAAGTTCTTAGCAATGTATATTACAATATTGAATTTAAGCATATTAAATTTACGGTAGTACATTTACAAAATGTCTTCATGGAACATGATCTTTACTTAATATGCTAATGATTTTTGGCATAAAATTTTGACCCATACAATGTATTATTGGCTATTGCTACAAATATACCCGTGCTACTTATGACTGCTTTTGTGGTCCAGGGTCAGATATATGCTAAAAATATGCTGTAAACAACGGAGCCTAGGAAAATGTTTTCAGACAGAAAGTAAATTTAATGTAAACTTTAAGTTAAAAATGTACGTCAAATGTATGTATATTTATGTATATACTTTTACAATTACACTGCCGTTCAAAAGTTTGGAATCAGTAAGATTTTTAATGCTTTTTAAGGAATTCTCTTATGCGTATCAAGGCTGCATTTACTTTATCAAAAATACAGGAAAAAAATATGAATATTGTGAAATATTATTGCCATTTAAAATAATGGTTTTCTATTTTAATATACTTCAAAATGTAATATATTCCTGTGATGCGAAGCTGAATTTTTTATCAGCCAATACTCCAGTCTTCAGTGTCATATGAACCTTCAAAAGTTATTCTAATATGCTGTTCCATTATCAATGTTGGAAACAGTTGTGCTGTTTAATTTTTTTGGAACCTGTAATACTTTTTAATACTTTTTCAGGATTCTTTGATGAACAAAAAGTTAAAAAGAACAGCACTTTCAAATTAAAAATCTTTTTAGAAGTCTTTGCTATCACTCTTTATTAATTCAACACATCCTTGGTGAATAAAGGTATTAATTTCTTTCAAAAAGAAAAAAGATAGAATAAAAATTTACTGACCACAAACTTTTAAATAGTAGTTTATACTGTTACAGAAGACTACTGTTTAAAATAAATCCTGTTCTATTAAACTTTTTATTTATTAAAGAATCCTGAAAAAAAGCATCACAGGTTCCAACAAAATATTAAGCAGCACAACTGTTTTTAACACTGACAATAAATCAGCATATTAGAATGATTTCTGAAGGACCATGTGACACTGAAGACTGGAGTAATGATGCTGAAAATTCAGATTTGCATCACAGGAATAAATTACATCTCAAAATACATTCACATAGAAAACAGATATGTTACATTGAAATATTATTTCACAATATTACAGTTTTTGCTGGATTTTTGATTAAATAAATACAGCCTTGATGAGCAATATAACAAACAAAATAAAACAAAAATACATTTTAAACAGCAGTGTTTAGTAGCAAAATATTTTGAGAATTTTATGTATATTTTGAAATGTTATGATGTTATGACTACGCTAATATTCTTACCTGGCACGATGTGATACAGCCCTTTCCTATCGGAGTAATAATGAAGGAGAATTCGGCCATCATCCATCCGCTCCACACGAAAGGATGGAGCATTCATGGCCTAAAAAAGGTGTGACAAGTTACAAACCACAATAAAGTTTTATAGTTCCATATTTCATATGTAGTCATTTGAGTCAACATCAAATATCATTGTAAAATCAGAATCAAGTATATAATCGTCTTATCGTTTAAAACGTACTGTAAGAGCACATTCTGTAGGAAGAACAGCTCCTGACAGATCTTATACAGGTTTACAAAGAGACAACGTGAAATTTTAAGAAGAATTAAAAGTATTCTGACCTCATAAGATAATGCTAAATAACTGTGTAGAGCATCAAGATTTTCAATGAATTCCACCAGGTTTCCACCGAGCGTTCGCAACATAGTGTCATATCCCGACATCTTACAAAAGCTGAAGAAGTACTCTCCAAAAAGCTTCAAAACCACCTCAGAGGAGACATCTAGAAGACAAATACAACAGAACATTTCAGTTTCAAACCAAAATATAACATTAAAGGAGTAGCTCAGCCCAAAATGAAAGTTTGCTGAAAATGTACTCATTTTCAGGTCCACTTAATCCTCTGAAGTGAATGGGTGCCGTCCAAACAGCTGATAAATACATCACAATAAATACCACATAACGTTTTGTGGTTCAAAGTTCCTCCATTGAAAAAGTCCCGTTGTCCTTTCACACCAAAACCCACGAACAGATTAGTTTAGGGCTGTTTCCTGTTGCTGTGCATATTTCTCTCTTGATTTAGAGAAGACCAATTTTGAACTAGAGAAAGAAAAATGATGGATACAGCAACAGTTTGAATGGAATGGAGTCAAGTGGATTATTTTGTGGATTATTGATGTTTTATCAGCTGTTTGGATTCTTATTTTGACAGCACCCATTCACTGGGTCCATTGGTGAGCAAATGATGTAATGCTACATTTCTCCAAATCTGTTTGAATGAAGAAACAAACACGTCTACATTTTGTATAGATTTGCATCAGCAAATTCTAATTTATGGCCAAACTATTCCATTTAGATTGCATTTCAGTTTCTCTTTTCAATTTTAATTGCGTCCAGGCTGTTTTGAGACCATCTGAGCGGAGTTCAGGTGTGTGACCCACTCAGAGATTCACACCTGTCCTTGTCCACTCGCTCTCAGGGACAGATTGGAGGACAGGTTAGGACATCAACCGTTGTGATGCCCGGCGGACTATTCTCAGCAGGGACATTGTTAGCACTCTCTCAGACACTTTGATCAATGTCTGCAAGTCCCCAAGGACATTGTGAATACGAAGTAACTGTGAGGCTTTCACAGTCTACTCATTCTGTCTTTTTTCTCTCAATGCTTAATACAATGACAGACATTCAAAAGTGGATGCAAACAAAAACAGGCCTTTTAAAGAAGTGAAACATTCTGATGAATTAAACCAAGGAAGTTTTCCTTTACTACACGCATGCAAACAGATAAAAACCCAATGGCAAATAAACAAATACATTCAGGTCTAAATATGCCTCGCGGATACAAAATCAAACTCACCCAGCATTTTACAAGCCTCTTGCACTAAACGAAGAGTGATGACGTCGTCGTAGATTTCATAAGTCATAAATGTCTCCTGGACCCCAGCCATTAATCTAGGAACGATTTTATTTAGTTGAAACAAACCACAAAATCGTCCATGATTTCTTTGAATGTTACATGTGTTATACAGACCTCAATTTTTCCCATGTCTCTTCTCCAAACTTTTCAATGACCAGTGACTTCAGACACGTATTAATAAAGCCGTACTGTAAGAAAAACATAAGTGTTATATATATATATATATAATACTGGTCACACACAAGTTATTATATATGTATATGTAGACTTACCATTTCTCCAAACCAGCTGTTGTAATTCCAAACTTGTACTCTCTAAACTCTCCACACTGAGCAGGAGAAGATGCTCTTTAAATTGTGGTGTGTAGATTATGTAGTCTCATCCAGATCTACATACACAGACACTCCCACTCAACCATACTCTTTTACATACATGCATGCATCCACACATCCCAACATAAAGACCTCACTGCCCATTTAAGAGGAACAGGGATGTATTTTAATGTCCAAAGTTTGCAAATATATGCAAACTTTGTGTGCAATATATCTTGTAAACCCCATCCTGTTCATTTGTAAACAAAGCATAAAATGTTTCAGTTGATCTTTGGATTCTTGATTCTTTGTTATTATTTTTATTTTTATTTTTATTTTTTCCTGTTTCCTTATTAACCTTCCTGTAGTATTTCTCTTTCACTTTAACCACAGAATATGTTGTTTGTGATGGAAAGTACAGTGCATAACCAGTCCAGGACTAGCAGATTCCCTGAGTGCATAAAAGTATCAAAATGGGCTTTATTATTAATAAAAAATGATTATATTTTAACATGAAGGAACATACTGTATTATTATCCCTCCACTATGTTTGGACATTTTAATTTAATTGTCTCAAAACTCCTCATTCCAAATGTCACTGATTTTTTTATTTTATGTATTTATGTATTTATTTCCAACAATTTTGTTATCAGGCTAACTATCCTAGTTATAGAACATTGATTGGTCGCTGCTCTTTTTTTTCTTTTGCTAGAAATAGCAGATTTTGTTTTAGTTATACCATATATTTACCTGAAATGTCTTTGTAGCCAATATTATTTGTCATGATAGAATGTTACTGTACAGTTTATGTTTCTATTTATATATGTACAGTACATATAAACATTTTCATATATCAGAAAAATACTATTGCATGTGCTTAGGTAATTTCATCTTGAAAATGAAGAGGATGATAGAAGAATCATCTAAAGTATTTGGAAGTCCAGGGAAACTTCCGTGGAAAGTCCTCTAGTAAAAACTGCAATAAAAGCCGCAGTCACGTTTGTGCTTGAGTGTTTCAGTCACTGCACAGGAGCAAGTTTGGGCATATCCGTGCGAAAGCACTTTAAAACGACACTTTTAAGAGTTTACAGAAGACCTTTGGACGGTTAATTGTGTAGGGAAACACATACATGTGCAATAAAATCTCATTTAAAAGCTGCGCGTGCTGACGGCAGATATAAACGTTGACTGACTGACTGACTGACAGAGAAAGGAGGCGAAATCCAGAAGACGAAATCAAGGTAAGATTTGGTTGTTTTCGACGCTTCTGTCCATTATTTTTTTATGCAAATAGTGAAGGCGTCCACGACCAAATGCAAAACTCTTTAAGTAGGTCAGTGGAATTAGGCAAAATTATTATTTTTAAAACCTAGGGAGCCGCCTACTTGCCATTTTTGTCATCATAGTTTAGTTCGAGATAGCTAATGATAGTCTATTTCTGTGAAAACCATAAATTGTATAACAAATTAGCCTGATAAGATGTCTGCATATAAGCTAGCGAAGCCGCTTTTTTTAATTAATGTCTAAAACTGAACACACTTAACTTTTCGCGGTGTGTTTTTAATTAAGTGTCTTTTAAAAATGTCTCATTTAGGTGTATTTTTTTAAATCAAGTTGACAGCGGTGCCACGTGTGGGGTGATACTTTTCTCTGCGCTGTTCACGTTGGCCCAATCATTGTAGTCAGCGATAACTGGATGAGGATTTTTAAAACTCACTTCATAACATTAAATAGCTTGAGCGGATGTTCCGTTTATTTTTCGGTTGCCAGTTGCTTAAAATAATAGATCTGAATGATTGTACTTTTTAGCGTATCTTTAGTACGACAGCGTGTCTTGTCTTTTTAATAAATCAATGTTGGATTAGGTTTCTCAGCCGCGGAGCGCCACCTAGAGAACGTTTTTGTTTCAAAGAAACTATTAGCTTGCAAAACATTGCCACCTAGTTGTTAAAAGAGTACAAATCTTGCAGAAACACCAGTGCAATAACAGCTTTTTTTCTTTTCTTAGATGTTTTGTGAATCTACTCTGTGGAGCATTGGCGACGAGCATCTTCAGACAACCAGGGAGCCCATATGCCTGGTGGAAATCTCATCGGGGAGATCTGTGCACACTGAAGACATAAATGGAGAAAGATGGATATCTGAAAACCAGATGCTGTCGAAACAGGATCACAAGATCATCAGTGAACCACACACGACAGCCAGGAGCCGAATCGTCCACTTCTTGAAGTTCTGGACCTTCCTTCAGTTTAAGACATCCACACGAGGGTGATATGGGAGAAGTGACCCTGTGTCAAAAAGACTTTTAACAAGGACTTGCACGTTGAACATAGTGACTTATGTTAAAATATCACAGAAAGTATGCATTTTTATAATATTAAGTAGTGAAAAAATTATTTATTACGGGAAAAAATACATGCTTGTTTCTTTAGGCACATTATTTTTATATGTTAAGGACGCTTTACAAGAGAACTGCTGTTGCTTTAAATTTCCTCCAGAGGGCAGCGATGAGTCACTGTCACTTTAATGAAACATATGTGTTGACAAGGTTTTGTTTGACCAAGCAGCTCTGTGTAGCATTTTACTGTGGGTTAAGCATGTGAGACTATAGTTTTTAGGACAAAAATTCAACATTAAGTGAACTTCAATCAAAGCTAAAGTTTAGCTACATGTTTCACTGTTCCTTCCACTTTATAATTAAATGCACATGATTAGGTGCACAACTTTTCTGCAATGTCACTTTGAGATAATAATAATAATAATAATAATAATAATTTAAAATGTTTAAGCCAGGGTTAAAATGATACAATTTTATATTGTATTGAGAAAATGTTTTCATTAGTTGCACTATGTATATATGTTTACAGCGGAATTTTAAATGCACTTAAAGTGTGTCTAATATTTGTATTCGCATATCATATATTCTATATTATGCTATATTGTTTTTAATAAAATGTTCTAACTGAACTATATCTTGCTTTTCTCTGTTTGAAAAACAGACGAAGGTCAAACAAAAGACCTGTATGAACAAAGTAAAACAGGGCATCACTATGAATCATAAATATAAATGAAAATACGTTATTGATTAGAATTCACAGATCAAGGATGGAAGGAAAAATATGGCAGATCATTAAAAAGGGATTGAGGATGCCAGATTCAATCCATAAGGGGTTTGTTTGTTCGGTCCAAGGACTCGGGATACAAAGTGCCCCCTCTGATCATTTGCATTGAGTCCTTGAAAGAGCCCGAATTTGAACACACACACGCTCTGACATGATCTAATTAGTCTACATCCAAAACCTGTTTGTCACTTTTAACTTCTCATGCGGCCCTCATTAAATCCAATGATGGCAGAGAAATAATTGAATAAGTAATCACAAAGAAGCAGCATTCATATGGAGTTTCTTTACTTCAGTTCTGCAGTGCTGGCCTGCCTCCACATGCTGTGAAAGGTGAAAGGATTTATTCATCAACAAGAAAATTTTGGAATAATGACTACAGCAATAGCGTGATGAAAAGATGAAATTCAAGGATGCGTTTAGAATGGAACTAATCGTACATTCAAGCTATACATTATTTTAAAACCTCTCAGGGTTTAATCAAACTTTTCACATTATCTAAAAAAAAGTGAACGGACAGAAATATATAAACCGAAAAAAAAACTGAAAAAACTTTTATATACAAAACCACCACTTTGATGATAAAGTGTTGTAAGTGGTTGCCAGCTACGGTGTTACTGTGTGTTTTTTAGCATGTTGCTATGCAGTTGCATGGGCGTTTCTATGCTGGTTAAAAATATCGATTTCTCGATTTCAATCCTCATTTTTATGAAAGGATATCGATTATTAAATTCTTAAATATCAAATTCTGTCAATTGTATTACAGTATCCAATAAATAAATGCCGTTTTGCCGCTGTTTTATGTAAAGTGACAGATCGCTAGCGCCTCAGTTCAAGAGAAGCGACAGGGGAACTGATCGTCTCCTTCGCTTTAACTGGTTTCAGCACGAAATAAACACGAATAATCATCTGGAGGTATGTTAAAAGAAAGAGTATAACTTACCGAAATCCGTATCTTGTCTTATGTAATCGCTCAATCAGTGTTTTAACCGCGGAAAGACGTCAGTACTGTATATCAGCTTGTAAACAATATTATTGTCGCGTTACATTTACCTCAGAATATTCAGTGATCATAAATTTCTTAGTCAGCTAGAAAAATAAACTCCACAGAGGAGCAATTTGCTAAATATATGCTCTATATAAAATTCGTTATATTTTTTTTTACTATTCTTCAGTGTTTTATTTATTTAAATTAATCCATTGTGTTTTTGACAGACACCATTTAAACGTTTATGTTTCAAAAAACGAATTTGAGTAGAAACATAATTAAGTAATTGTAAATTAATTATAAAAACTTAACTGAGTGTAATTTAAGCGTTTGTATACAAATCAATTTTAACTTTCAATATTATAGTAGAACTGATTCTCATTTTACAGCATTATTATTTGTAAAATAATATGTTTTTCTGCCGTCTAGTGGTTTATAGGAAAATAATATTAAATGCCTTTTACCCCGGGGCACCTTTAGCCCAGTTCTAACCTATATATCCAGAATAATCGAATCGAATCGTGAAAATAAAGTGTTTTCCCTGCTGAAAAAAACAGAAACCATTAAAGAAATTCTAACGGTTTCCACTACAAATACCATTACATACATTACAAACCATCAACTTTTATCCATGGAAACCATTAAAAAATGGTTTTCTGTAGTAGTGTGTTTTGGGACATATTCTATTAGGATTTAGTGATTTTAACAAACCACCAATAGAAGGCGACCAATTACCAGTAGAGTACCAAAGGGTCCATTACAGTTTTGAACATATCACTCTAAATAAACATGTAACAAAACAACAGCAAACAAGACATGTGACTACATGTTTAAGACTCACTGATTGCATCTGAAGGTTCAGGGAATAAGCATTCTTTCGGGATCCAGATATTCAAGCACAAAAGTCCAGCCTTGATCCCAAGAGGATACTTACAATATCCTTTGGACTTCATTGGCAGTCCACTGAGACCACAAAGACCAGCAGCATGAAGGAAAGAAGGCTACTGAGAAAATAATTCAAAGCGGAAACATTTGAGCCTTCAACATGACCCGACAGACCGTATCTGGCAAAAAACCCCAAGTGCCTTTTGTAGGTTCATAAAGTAATTTCCGAGACATAAGATGATATTAACACAAAGGTGAGGAGAGCAAGGACTGAAGACCTCAAATCAAACCGAAGGACACCTTTTTCATTCTTCTCATTACAACCGCGATTTCTTTCTCTCCGTCAAATTGAGCCTTTGACACGCCTGAAAGGAGAAACAGACTCATTAAAAGGTTTTTCCCTTAAACTGTCAATTTTCTGTGTTTGCCAGGACTGTCTACAATACGTTTGTCCTAACGGATGTGAGTATATTCAAGGCTGCGTGTATAGAAGCACTTTCTTCAAGGAGAATTTAATCAAAACTCTCGCTGTATTTATTTCCATGCCTTCGTTTTTATGAGAGAGTGAAAGAGGGAGAATATGAATATAGAAAAAAGCCTCTGAATAAAGGCCTATGTAATATCATATCAGTTAATCATGTTACTGTACGCTACAAAGCTCCCTCTCCGCCAGCGGCCAGCCTTGACCTTGTCCGTCCTTATTCATATCCTCAGTTCAGCAAATGAGTTTTATTACAGGTGACAGCTCAGATTCATGCTTCCAAGATACAGGCAGAGACAAAAAGGGAGAGACGTTTTGATGTCTGCTGAAGCTCATGTTTGGGCCTGTGCTTTGTTGGTCGGCTCAGAAAAGTCTGGAGTGCGTGAAACAGATTTTAAACTGTAAATCAAATCAGAATTGATCATATTTAGTTTCTTGATACACAATCCTGGCCATGCACAGTAGAAGTATTTTTGTAGCATCATAAAAATAAGGCTGAACCACTGATGTCACATGGATTATTTTAACAATGTCCTTACTACTTTTCTCTAACGTGGCCGTTGTGTTGTTGTCTATGCAGGGTCAGAAAGCTCTTGGATTTCATCAAGGTCTTACAGGTTTGGAACGACATGAGGGTGAGTAATTTATGACAGAATTTTCATTTTTGGATGAACTATCCTTTTAACACCATACTATTGAAACAGTATTTTGATGTTAACAGACTGGCCCCGTTCCATTCCGTTGTAAATGCTTACAACAATTTACAAATAATTTACTCACCCCCTTGTCATGTCTTAAAAAATATTGAAAAAAAATATTAAGAAATTCATATAATGGACTTCATTGGTGCCCCAATTTTGAACTTCCAAAATGTAGTTTAAATGCAGCTTCAAAGGGCTCTAAACGATCCCAGGTGAGGAAGAAAGGCCTTATCTATTGAAACGATCGTTTTTTTTTTTGAAAAATAAAAAATTGTATACTTCTTAAGCACAAAAGCTTGTGTAGCGCAGGCTCTGGGATGCGCGTCCACGACGCTAAGAATCGTCTGACATCATTGTGCCTTTTTGTTTGTAAACAGTGTTTGACTTACTTGCACTTCCTTAGTCTTTGCGCGTTCACTTTGTAAACACTGGGTCTGTAGTTCCACCTACGTTCCGCGTGACCTTTCAACGTGATTCAATAGTACGTAGCGTCGTGGACGCGCATCCCAGAGCCTGTGCTACACAAGCTTTTGTGCTTAAAAAGTATACAAATTTTTATTTTCCGAAAA
>JAHKKF010534379.1:3293-17949 GCA_019740295.1 Labeo calbasu
TTTTGTTAGTTTGATTAGTAGTATTAGTATAGTGTATAATTCTTCATATATTTATCTAATAATTTAAAAATAATAAATTAATAATAATAAAAAATATTAAAAAATAAAACATTATTAGTAGTAGTAGTACGATTAGTAGTATTAGCTGTGTATAGTGTTGTTTTATCTTTATGAGAAGTAATAATTTTATAAAATAATAAAATAATAATAAAAATATTTAAAAATAAAAACATTATCTATTATTATTAGTACTACGATTAGTTGTGTTAGTAATGTGTAGAATTTTTCATATCTTTGAGAATTAATTATTTTATTTAATAAATAAAAATTATAAATAGTAATAATTTGAAAATAAAATCATATAATAATAATAATCATTATTATTATTATTATTATTATTATTATTATTATTATTATTATTATTATTATTATTATTATTATTATTATTATTGTTATTTAAAACAGTTGGGTAAATTTTTTTCAGGATTCTGTGATGAATAGAAAGAGCCAAAGATCAGCATTTATCTCAAATAAAAAGCTTTTGTAACAATATACAATACATCATTCAAAAGCTTGGAGTCAGAATATATACTGGGAAAGAAATTCTAGAAATTAGTACTTTTATTCAGCAAGATTGCTTTAAATTGATAAAAAGTGATGATAAATTTTTGTAATTTGTAATGTTGCAGAAGATTTCAGATAAATGTTGTTCTTCTGAACTTTCTATTTGTCGAAGAAACCTGAAAAATTCTACTCAGCTGTTTTCCACATTAATAATAACAAAAATAATAATATTAAATGTTTTGGAGCAGCAAATCGGAATATTAAAAGGATTTCTGAAGGATCGTGTGACTGGAGTAATGATGCTAAAAATTGAGCTTTGAAATCACAGGAATAAATTACACTTAAAAATATATTCAAATAGGAAACGTTTATTTAAAATGGTACAAATATTTCAAGTATTTACTGTTTTTGCTGTACTTTGGATCAAATAAATGCAGGCTTGGTGCGCAGAAGAGACTTCTTTAAAAAAACATTACAAATCTTCAACATTTGACTGGTAGTGTATGTATAATACAGTAAGTGTTATGCCTGTGCTGTAACTGTGATGAACCCATGCAAATCGTTAATCAGCCTTAACTGTATAGATATGAATTATCTGTCAAAATGTCATAATCGTGATAGCAGACAACTTTAATTGCTGCAACTTCTTGTAAACTATCTAAACTTGTAATGTTGTAATGTTGACAGTTGCACGCTCAACTTCCAGGGTACATGTGAACTTTTGGGTTTCTCTTTTCACAGAGAAGTTCACAGGCAGTAAATGATCAGTGTGATACTTTAAAGAAGCATATCATTGCTGTAAAGTATATCCTTTTTTAAGGCTGTTGCCAGCTAAAGTAGCATGAAATGTAATGCTATTTGTGGCGTGCAAAGAAAAGTGAGACTGAGGGGAAAAAAACATTTTAAAACGACTGAGTGTTTTCTTTCAGTTCAAGCTTGAAAGATGCCTGCTAATCTGCTTACCCTTTTAATTGTGAGATCTGGGGGCAGAGCTGCTCGAAGCTAGAATAAACTTACTGATCCAGAAGTAAACTGATGACCACAGTTATTCCTTGCTTTTGGCTTCCAAACACTGGCCTCCCTCCCCTCTCCACTCCCCTTCATTCTGGAGGGGAAGAAAAAAGCTCCTTGTACCAACAAAAGAATTTTTTTTTTGCCATATGTTCGGTTGACATCTTCATCAGGTTCACAGCGGGTTACCTTAGTTAACGTTCACTCCACTGCTTGATGGGATTTTCTACCAGTTCCTTGAGTAGCTGGCTCAAAGTCTAGACGAGCCCCTAAAGACAACCAGGACCCTTCCAGCATGCCAGGCACAATGGCATTATTGTGGACGTCGAGGAGCTGGTGCTTCCTCTTTACACAGACCTGTTCGGGGCACAAAGACAATGGCTTTGTTCTGGGGCATGGAGTGGGTTAATCCAGACCTCTACATACTGTGAAATAAATCTTTTATAGATGAGCGAAAAAAGGAGCGGAAGAAGAAAAGGTTTCGCCAAGGAGGTTGCGAGTTCAGCATTTTAACCTTTTGGCCAAGAATGAGACTAGGAGGAGAAGGAGGAGGCACGGAGGGAGGGTACAAAGAGGAAAGGCAGACAGGCAACACGTAGTCCTTCATCTCAGGATGAAGACAGAAACCATTGGTTTGCAATCGGTTGCACACGTTTGTCTGGTTTGACTGTATATATCTTCTTACAACATTTAGCTGTTGCAGTTAATCCTATGTGTTAAAGGAGAAATTGACTTTACCCACCCCCGTGTCATCCAAGATCATGTCTTTCCTCCTTGATTTGAAAAGCTTTTGAGGAAAACATTCGAGGATTTTTCTCCAAATAGTGGACTTCGATGGGAGTCAACAGGTTGAAGGTCTAAATTGCAGTTTCAGTGCAGCTTCAAAGAGCTCTACACGATCCCAGCTGAGGAATAAATGTCTTATTTAGCAAACTGATGTGTTGTTTTCTAAAAAAAATAATGTTTATGTACTTGTTAACCACAAATGCTCATCCGTGACTCCACTCCTTAAGTAATCGCATTGGAAAAGCCACATGCGGTTAGTTCATCTGTGTACTTTGGTTCAAAAAGGACATCTCAGTTTCTCCTCCAGCTTCAAAATTGTCCGACTTTTTTTGTAAAGAGCGTTTGACTTCCTTTGCACTTTTGCTTTGTAAACACTGGGCTAGTACATCCACCTACGTCACGCGTGACCTTTCCAACGTGATTACGTAATGCGTGAAGTCGAGCTAGTGCAAGATGAGCATTTGTGGTAAAGAAGTATATAAATTTTTATTTTTTCAAGAAAATGGCCAGTCGTTTTGGTAGATAAGACCCTTATTCCTCAGCTGGGATCGTGTAGAGCCTTTTGAAGCTGTGTTGAAACTGCAATTTGGTCCTTCAGCCCGCTAATCTCCATTGAAGTCCACTATATGGAGAAAAATCCTGGAATGTTTTCCTCAAAAACCTTAAGTTCTTTGTGACTGAAGACAGAAAGATATGAACATCTTGGATCACATGGGGATGAGTTATTCTAGAAGTAAACTACTCCTTAAATTCACGCTTTGACAAATTAAAACTTAAATCAGAGCAGAAAGTCTTACATTAATAAAGTCATTGCAAGGAATGAATATCGTCCTCAGTGGTTTTGTTTTGTTTTCCAATACAAATATGTGACCCTGGACCACAAAATCAGTCTTAAGTCGCTGGGGTATATTTGTAGCAATAGCCAACAATACATTGTATTTGTAAAAAATTATTGATTTTTTTCCTTTATGCCAAAAATCATTAGGAAATTAAGTAAAGATCATGTTCCATGAAGATATTTTGTAAAATTCCTACTGTAGATCTATCAAAACTTAATTTTTGATTATTAATATGCATTGTTAACAACTTTATTTGGACAACTTTAAAGGTGATTTTTTTTCAGTATTTTGATTGTTTTGCACCGTCAGATTCCAGATTTTCAAATAGTTGCATCTTGACCAAATATTGTTCTATCCCACAAATCATGCATCAATGTAAAGCTTATTTATTCAGCTTTCAGATGATGTATACATCTCAGTTTGGTAAAATTGAACCTTATGACTGGTTTTGTGGTCCAGGGTCACATATGGAGACACCCTTAAATCAAGATACAGTTGAGATATTTAAAATACGAATTAAAGCATGAAAACTTTTTTCTCTTTGAAGTAAGTCCATTGGCAGCTATTTGTTCTTGTTTTAATCACTTCATAACTCACTTCATTTTGATCAGTTTCACAGAAAACAATTCTTTTCTCATGGCATGTTGTTTCTCAACTAAATCTTAATTTGAGAATTTTAGACTTTTGCACTGGAAAATGACAAAAGATGAAGAGCCTCGCTTTATTGTACAATGAGTTAAAAAGTAATGGAGATCTGTTGAAAGCTGTATTTTCAAACTTCAAAGCGTTGCTAATACAAGACATTTACATTTGGAGAGCATATTGACATATTGTGTTCCATTCAGTGTATGTATATGTATGTGACCCTGGACCACAAAACCAGTCATAAGGGTCAATTTTTTGAAACAAATAAGCTTTCCATTGATGTATGGTTTGTTAAGATAGGACTGTATTTGGCTGAGATACAACTATTTGAAAATCTGGAATCTGAGGGTGCAAAAAATTCAAAATATTGAGAAAATCACCTTTAAAGGAGAAGTTCTCTTGCAGAACAAAATAATTTACTCACCCCTTTGTCATCCAAGATGTTCATGTCTTTCTTTTTCAGTCGTAAAGAAATTGTTTCTTGAGGAAAACATTTTAGGATTTCTCCATATAGTGGACTTCTATGGTGCCCCCAAGTTTGAACATCCAAAATGCAGTTAAGTAAGGGATTTATCGAAACAATCAGTAATTTTTCAAAACAGATTTCCAAATTATATACTTTTTAACCTCAAACGCTCATCTTGTCTCGTCTCTGCGATGCGTAGTCTGTGTAATCCGGGTCAATACAGTTAGGGTATGTCAGAAAACTCTCATCTCATTTTCTCCTCCAACTTCAAAACCATCCTACATCGCTGTTTTACCTTTTTTTTTTTTTGGTAAAGGCCGTTTGATCTTCTGTTTGATCTTCTTTCCATGCTCATTTTGTAAACACTGGTACTTCTGCATCGATGTAAGATGATTTTGAAGTTGGGGAAGAAAATGAGATTGGAGTTTTTCGACACACCCTAACTGTATTGACCCGGAATGCACAGAGTTCACACAGAGCTAGACAAGACGAGTGTTTGAGGTTTAAAAGGTATATTAATTGTCCATTTGTTTTGAAAATAACAGATCGGTAGTAAGGACATTGTTAAAATAGTCCATGAAACATCACTGGTTCAACCGTAATGTTATAAAGCTACGAGAATACTTTTTGTGCACAAAAATAACAAAAACAACGGCTTTATTCAACAATTCAGTCTTCGATGAACGTTCACAAGAGGACCACTACATCTTACGGCCTTGAATCTGTCAGTTGCATTGCGAATTTCATCAAAAATATCTTAATTTGTGTTACAAAGATGAACAAAGGTCTTACGGTTTTGGAACGACATGAGGGTGAGAAATTAATAACAGAATTTTATGAGGACTTACAGCCTTGGTCTAATATTTATGTCAAGCAGTTTGCCTTTCCGCACTTAAAATGCAATGCTGAGATGTGCAACACATTAACAGCCAATCAGATGTTAAATATGAAGTCATGTGGACAAAATGTCCTTTTGCTTTACTTGCCTACTTTGTCCACTTTGCCAGGTGCTAAAATCTGATTGTTTTGTCCTGGACGGCGACAAGTAATTTGTCAGTCCACACTTAACGCACAAATTTTGCGCAATGCGCCACAATGACAGCAAGTAAGAACGTATTTAATGTGATGATGTGATTGGACGCTGCTCTTGTTGTTTAGTACTTTGACAGATGGTCTCCTTTGCCCTGCGGGTTCCACAGTTTGGACTCTACTTCGATAATACTTAATACTATGATAATGACACCTCACATATTCACAATACTTGTTGACACGGTTTATTAAACACAGTTCGATCCCAAGGAGCCATTAAGGCATGTTGAAGTTTTCCATCAGCGTACGATGACAGCTTGGCAACTCAATCGGCTCGGCGTGCGTTCGGCGTATTGGCTCTACACCCATCCCGTTCGCAGATAGACAGACAGAGGTGGTAAAAAGCGGTGTCAGCTGTGAGCTCTTTCCACCACTCACCTATTAACCTTCTTCCCCCCGGCCTCGGCTCTATCAAAGCGGCGTGTATCGACTTTTAAAGACAAGCATTCCCGGGACGTCAAAACATTGATTTGCGACTGACCCGCGCTGTCTGCGCTCGGGGCGGCGGCGTGTTGCCACGCAGCGGCGGTCCTGTCGAAGGTTAGCCGTGCACGAAGCCCAGGGGGAATCTCTGGAAGGGCCCTCCCAAGCCTGCCATCACCCACGGCCGGCTTCACATTGGGTGCGAAAGCAAAAAAGAAAAATAGCTCGCTCCTCCGAGGTGATTTCAATTCAATTCTCACCCATTAGCCGGCGTTCGCTCCGCAGTCAAATTACTTGCCGGCTCTGATGCGAGCGGGGCGAGATTGTTTTCCTTGCCGTCGACGGCGGCCGATGGGTTTTTAGCCTTGTTCGAGGTGTTTTCAATGGTGGTGAGATGAAAACGGCGACGGCAATACATTGAGCTGCCACCACCTTGGCGTGTTACGTCAGATTGAAAGTGCTAAGACTAAGTGTATGATTGGTAAAGGTTGGTAGAGTGCAAATGACCCTGGACAGCTGTAAACAGGTTTGTGCTTTAGAAGCGTTATTTGAGACATTTAAATAGTGATGAAATTCATGTTGTGTCTGTTTACTGTATGGCTGTCCAAGGTTGAATATTGGGGCGATATTGGGGCGGTATGACCAAAATCGAAAGTAATTTCCACTTGTAAACATGCTTTTGTGATGTGAATATTAATTAGCTATTTGGTAATTATACGTGCGAATGAATTTTTAAGCCACTGTAAAATAGCCAGCTGATTGTGGCAATCTACTTTTTAACTTTTTCTCAGTAATTTTCCCCAAGGTTTCTGTGATTAGTATTAAAACGACGAATTTTGATTATATTGCAAAAGATTCTTACTTGCGAACGTGTAAGGTGATTAAACCTGATTAGTGTTATATTATAATTAATTGATGTACTCTTATAGTATTTATTAATATTTACAATTAGCTTTATTTTTGTATTTTCAGTTATCATTTTAATTTAGTTTTGTTGGTTTTTATTTTTATTAGTTTTTAATGTTAATATATTTTCATATGTTTCCAATATGTATTAATATTTCACTATATTTAGAATATATTTTAATTTTAATAGATTGACATATTAAAACATTTTTAAATTTTATCAGGGTCTTCCTTGACTGTAAAACTTAGACTTTATTTTATTTTATTTTATTTTATTTTATTTTATTTTATTTTATTTTATTTTATTATTTACAATATCTATTTTTATTACAGCTTAAGGTTTTCATTGACTATAAAACATGTTTTATTTTATTTACAATAACTATTTTTTATTACATCTTAAGGTATTCATTGACTGTAAAACATTTTATTTTATTTTATTTTGCAAAAATTGTTTTTATTACATTTGATCAATGTCTTCCTTGTCTATAAACATTTATTTTATTTTTATTTTCTATTTTATTCTTTATTTTATTTTTTTTTTCTATTTTTCTTCCTTCCTAATTTAATTTAATTTAATTTAACAAAAAACATTTATTACATTCTTTAAGTTTTTCCTTGACTGTAAAAATATATTTTATTTTATTTTTCAAAATCTATTTTTATTACATTTTTATCACAAATGACTGTTTATTCTGTGACTATAAAACTGTTTTATTTTATTTTATTTTATTTTGTTTTATTTTGTTTTAGTTTATTTTGTTTAATTTAATTTAATTTATTTTTTATTTTTTACAAATAAAAATAAAAGCCGTTTTACCTATTTTATTAAACTTTTTTTTATTATAGTATCCTGCTGTTAAATGATACTTAAATTTTAAATTTCTTCTGTGAAAGTATTCAAATTTGAATCAAATATCAATCTGAAATATTGTATATACTTTTTATTTTTATTTCCCTCTTTTAACCTTTTTAATAAAAGTAGTGTTAAATAATTATATATAATTAACTGAATTATTATTATTTTGGCTATTTTGAATCTTGTTTTTGAGTTATTTGATTCGAAATATGACATTACGTAAATAAATAAATACATACATACATACACACATAAATGCTTCATAGGAGTGGGGGTAACTGCAATTCACTGATTGGTGGATGATATTCTTAGGATTATGGGTAGTGTGGTTCTTCACCTTGTTTAAAAAAAACAAAAACAATAATAATCAGTAAGCTCACAGTACATCTTTCTCCAAGGGATTACAGAGATTCATTGAATATCTTAAAAAAAAAAAAAAAAAAAAAAAAATTAAATGTAAAAGTTCTCTATGAAGAAAATAAATTTTTACTTCCGGAACCTGACTGTTTCACTCCACACAACTGCGCATCAGCTGAATTATATATGACTGTATGCGTTGTGTCTAATACCTTGTGTTCATCTTAATTTATTTCAGACACATCCGCCTCCGTATTTCACGTTTCTACCGACTGACACGTTTCTCCCACTGTACGTTCCATACTGCCCAGCCCTAGTTGAAACGTCTGTCAAGTTGGTCTGCCCCTCTTCCTGTACGTGGGTGTATGTGTGTGTGTGTCTATCTGTCTGTCTGTTTCCGTGTCTGTGTGTGCCCACTGGCTCGGGGCGCTTCGCAGACCTGCTGGGAACAGGAGCGGCCTCAGTGTGTCAAGCCCAGGAGGGGAGGCCGTTGGGGAGCGCGAGGGGCGAGAGGGGGATTAAGCAGCCCCAGGTCTGTCACGGTGACATTTCTCTCCCTGGCTCAGCAGCAGGGGTTGGGTTTACCCTCCTAACCTTCAACTTTCAGCCTTAACCCATTAATCCCTTTGTGTCTGCCCGCCCCGCGCAAAAACACACTCACAATATGGCAGCAGGAGGCTGCGGAGGCAAGGAGCCGGGGTCCCTTTGACAGCTTTTCACCCACAGACAGGGGCCTTCATCTCTCTACATTCCCCAGTGTACAAACCTCCCCCCTATCCAAAAAACAGACAGTTGGTCACCCGATCGGTCACTTTCCTACGTTTTTCCGTGTGTGTGTCGTTTAAAAACTGCATTAGGCAGGTTAATTGCTAAACAAACAATCTTTTTTTAAACGTCACTGGGAATTAGTGTTACCTGAGCGCGTCAGGTGACAAAACGTTTACATCTCCACTTTGAATACTCGTACTAGATGGCAAACATTTGATTGCATTGCTCAGTTTCGAAGCCGGATCTGGCTTGTCGAAGGGACAGAGCGGGTGTTAATAATAAAAGAGCTCATCTGAATTTTTGGGGCTTTTCATGTGAGCCCCCCCGTCGTGCCAAAATCCCACCGGGATAGAGATTTGCAAGTCCTTTGCCTCTGTGTATGAATAAGCATGTGTCTCAAGGTATTTTTGAATCCGTAAGAACACGGGAGCCTCCAGGATATGCAGCACAGAAGGTGCGTGGTTGGAGGGCAATGCCCCTTTATTGCCCCTCCCTCTCACCTATCGCTTTCTCCTGCCTCCATTTGTGGCGTTGCATCTCTTTTTATTTATTATACTTTCGTTTTATATCAAAGTAGTTGACGTAAGAGCGTTGACAGCAGTGTCCTGCGCTGTGACACTGTCTCGTTTCGCTATCGTGCATACGTTTTAAAACCACGTTGTTGTCATTTTTGCTTAATTTAAAGGGCTAGTTCACCCAAAAATGAAAATTACCCCATGATTTACTGACTCTCAAGCCATCCTAGGTGTATATGACTTTATTTCAGATGAACACAATCAAAGTTATATTAAAAAATGTCCTGGCTCTTATAATGGCAGTGAATGGGTGTTCAGATTTTGAAGTCCAATAAAGTGCATCCATCCATCATGAAAAGTGCTCCATACAGCTCCGGGGGTTAATAAAAGCCTCTTAAAGCGAATCGATGTGTTTGTGTAATAAAAATATCCATATTTTATACTTTATAAACGTAATCTCTGGCTTACGCTAACTGTTGTGTGCATTTTCATGAGAGAGTGGCGTTCCAACGGTTGAAGGATGTAGGCGAAATCCTCCGTTTTTCTTTACAAATCCACCGTTGACCGGTGTTTTGTTTTGGTCTCTCTTCTGTGCTTGACCGCATTCGCCTACGTCCTACATCATCCGCTGGGACGCCACTCTCTCGTGAACGTGCATACGACAAGTTAGCAAAGGCTAGAGATTACGGTTTATGAAGTTTAAAATAACAATATTTTTATTACAAAAATGGATCAATTCACTTCAGGAGGCCTTTATTAATAGGGTTTGGTACCGTTCACATTGTAACCAGTATGGTACCGGTGTGGGTACCTTTACATTTCTGTGTGTATATAATATAATGCTAGTTTTCCTAAAATGGAACGGTCAAATGCTCATGAAGCGACTCTCAGCAGATATTGTTCATGTATTTATGTCCTCATTTTGTGAGACAACAGACGTTGAAATCACCGCGAGCGTCACGCGCACTTTAGTGTGTGTAGTAAACAAAACTGCTCGTCTGCTCCATTCATTAAAACAGAGACACACAGAACATGCAGGATTCAAATTTAAATGGTATTTTTGCAGCATAATATTTACAGATACTAGTCCATATTGCGGTTTGATTTAAGTGTAATGACCTACTTTTGATTAATTAATTCAAACTTTGACAAATTCCGTGACATTCCGCGTTGTTCAGTAAATTCTGTTTTTATGACTGGATTCTACGATTCCGTCCACGTTTTTTGCATTGTGGAAATCATAGGGCTCTAAGTAAACAAAACCTATTTAAACCATGTTACGTTTTAATATTCACAGTCGCTAATCTATATCGCAATTTGAATTAAGCGACAAACCTACTTTTAATTTATTCATAAAAAAATTTTTTGAATTCCGTGGCATATATTTCAGATTGTATTCGTCTGAAAAAAGTCATATACACCTAGGATGGCTTGAGGGTGAGTAAATCATGGGGTAATTTTCATTTTTGGGTGAACTATACCTTCAATGCGTCCTTGCTCAACAAAAGAATTAATAAAAAAACAAAACAGTCTGATCCTAAAGTTTTGAGTGGTTTACGAATTGTTGAATGAAAAAATGAATATGAGAAGGAGTGTAGAGTGAATCAAACTGGCTTTGTTTGTGAATCTGACAACAGTTGGCTCCCTGTATGTGTGAATTCAGTACAAAGTTGTGTTTTTTTTTTTTTTATTGTGTCTTTGTTTTATTATTTTGTTGTGTCTCACAAATTGTTTCCCAATCTAGTTATGTTGTGATAAAAATCACTTTGTATTAAAGCTTAAAAGTGATTAGAAAAAGGTAAAATAAATACACAGAGCATTTAAAATATACTCTGTTATACATTTATAGACATTTTAACCTAAAATGTTAAAGATGTTATTGTCAGCTAGCCATCATTTTCTCTGTCTCTGTCTGTATCTCTTCTTTCTGTTCTCTTTCGCTCTCTGTCCCTTGTGTTCCTCTTTCTCTCCCTGGCAGTGGTTCCCATCCTCTCACCCATAAAATCAGCATAAAATTGACCTGACTCTGCCAGATCAGATGGAGGAGTTGGGCTTCAGATCCCTGGGGAGAAGGAAATTCAGTCTTTGTAAAAATATTATAAGACAAGGTCCGTGAAATCTCACAATGGGATTATGTAATGCACCTTTGTCAGTCTTTTCACTTTTTCTCCCCCTCCCTTTCCTCTCTTGAACTCTGGTCAGCGGTGGAGGAGAATATACGGGCATATTTACGTTTGCCATGCAGCGCAACGACCAGGGTGGATTCCAGCCAGAAGCGAAGATACAAAAAAGAAAGGGATGGGTTATAAAAAATGGAGAGATCCATCCGGTGAAGGAAGGTTGGAGGTTGGAGTTGGGTTCACGCCCGACATGCTAAATCATCAGAGCGTTCATTCTTGCTAGTCACTGCTTTATCTAACATCGGTTCCAGCACAGCAGAACTGAATCATCAGCACTGTTGCTGTGGATTAGATCAGAATGCGGAAGCAAGAGTTTCGGTTCAGATATGATGGGAAGTTCATATTGTTAGTCTCTAAATTGATGCTGACATGAAAGGGGAAACAGTTAACATGCAAATACTCTAAATTTAACTTGAATCATTGAGCTGGTTCATTGAAATGGCGTTTGAAACAAAAATAATACATGTACACACTGAAACTAAATTCCGTTGTTAATTCAGCTGAATTGACTCCCGATAAATACAGGTAATGGCAACCGCTTTTATAGAAATTCTATGCAGTGTGTACACAACCGATCTGAACAACTAGTTTTTTCAAACGCATATCAGAGTTGTGTGTCTCTTACATGCACAGTGCAATAAATCACAATGTACGTCTTCACTCATTAGGGTTGCCAGATCTTGCTAGAAAAAAAAACGCAAATAAGAACAAGCCCTTAATAAATCTCCACACAATTTATCTTGGAAAATAAGCTACATGCAAACCTACAAAACATTGCAGTTTGCACCTACAAAACCACTCAAAATGCATAGTAAGCTTCGCTTTTAATAAGTGGACATGGCAACCCTTTAAAGAGTGTTGTTTTGTGAAATAGCCTTCCAGACATAAACAAAATACGATGACTGTGTTGATGTAGCTAAAATCTAAACATAGCAAGCATTTGGCTGTAATGTTACTTGGGTCAAAAATAGTGGATATGCTCAATTTTCATATCGTCCTGCCATCAACCTGTAAGATCGCAGATACACGATATTATCACGCTACTTTATTTAATTATTTACTTGCTTTTCATTGCCGGCAAATGAACCAACCCCAGCATAAGGCTAAAAGCAGCCTAAAGTTTTCAGTATGACTTAATTTGTGTTTAACAATTTAATAGAAACATTGCTTTTAGTTACTAATGCTTACATTTCCTTAGTTTTACAAAAAGCAGTTACAGAAAACGAGCAAAGAACTTTTACGTCAAAGAACATCATTGATTAGCCTAGCCTATAGTAGTCAGCATTTGAAGTGGATCTAACCCTTTCATCAAAGTTGTCCTGAAAACACAACAATAGCCATTCTTGTCTTAGGACAATTTTGATTAACTTTTTTGATCCACTTCAAATGTTGACTACTAAAGTGTAGCGCGAGTTTATGCACTTTAAAAAACATTCCCGGTACCGTAAGTGAAACAGTAGTTACATCACTGTATGATTGATACATTTCTTACCCCTTATTTACACTGCACACGTCTGCGGCGCAAAGAGGGGCCTTTCCCTCCTAAACGAGTTACCCCTTTTCCATCCTCTTCCCTCCTGAAAGGGATCGATTTTGAAAGTGAAAGTAAAACCCGAAAAAACAGCGCACATAAGAAAATGATTGCACGATTTTGTGAGCGTCAGCAACTGCACGCAATTACAGATTGCATGCTTCCCACCCGAAACACCCCGTCCTGCTCACCATGATTTGTGCATTTGTGTTTATACCAGCCACCTCGTGGCAAGTTTCTGAAGCGCCCTAGATGTGGCTCTCTACACTGCATCGATAAAATTAGGCGCCTAGTCATGGGTGTCGGAACCATTTAATATGGGTGGGACATGACCCACCCACTACTGAAGACCAATGATATCGGACCCACTCAATTTACCGCCTCTAATTTGGCAAATATGTCTGCGCACCTTTTTAGAGTGCCATCAGTCAAATCCATTCCACATGACGAATGCGCTAATAGATGAAGCTCTGTGCTCACGTGTATGAATAGGCAGCATCTGGGGTGGAGGAGTGGACGGAGCGGGCACGGGCGCATCAGGCGCAATCATCAAACGTATTTCAAAGGAAGCGGGCGCCACGGTCCTGACCGCATCGCTGTCTTTATTGGGTGTGTTTAGGGAATATTCACACCTGCTGCACTGCTGTAACACATCAAAGTAAACAAAGCATCTGAGCGTATCTGCTGCTCAGATACACCTAAGCCTACCCGATACTTTATTCAAACACAAAAACACTAGTTACTTGCTTTACCAGTTCCGCCACTGGAAACATGTTTAAACAGCCGTCTTTTGGAATGTTGTCACGTTAGTGACAATGTAAAGTAATATACATAATAAAAGGCACCAGACTACAGAAAATGGCATATACTCCAGTAAATTTATTTTGCTTCCGACACCCATGTGCCTAGTCTATTTTTGCCGGATAATCATAATAATTGTCTTGCTATCATCAAAGGCATCAGCAACAGGCGATATCTCTGACTGTTGTCGATACACGACACTGTCGGCACAACCCTGATGCACTGTAAAAAGTTTTACCAGTTTCAACTTAAAAACTTAAAGGGGTCACCAGATGCTAAGTTCACTTTTACATGTTGTTTGAACATTAATGTGTGTTGGCAGTGTATGTACATATCTACCTTATAATGATAAAAATCCATGCAGTGGTTTTTAATTAATCTGTAAAAATAATATCCCCTTTCAAACTGAGTCATTCTCAGATGCCTGTCGTTGTGGCGTCACACCCACAGAGGCCGCTCCCGCAATAGTTGATTGACATGAGCGTCTTACCTTAGATCAGGTGTAACAGTCCGCCCTCTTTTGTTTCGATGCCGGAGCAGGGATGTAAGTTAGACAAGAATATCTCCRATTGAGCRATTGAGGTGTTGTGTTGCTGGATGTAATAATGAACATAGTGGTCGTCATTTACTCCCCACATCTGAGCCGCTGAAGATGCAGTGGATTACGTTTGTTTGTGAAGGGAATGCGCCTCCCGATCTACATATATCCGTGCGAATCATTCATGATCCAGCTTCACTTACAGCAGAAGTGAGTATGAGGGTCTTTTTATGAATCTTGCAATTGCGTTTCCTAATAAACACGGCTAAAGTAAACAGGCTCGTCCTTCCACAGAGAGAAGAGAGGGGCGGGGCGAGCAGAGCTCATTTGCATTTAAAGGAACAACCCCTTAGAATGAGATGATTTTTGCAGAGCTCA
>JAHKKF010534381.1:0-13205 GCA_019740295.1 Labeo calbasu
GTATGTTAAAATAAAAAACATTATTTTATATTGTAAAAACATTTTGCAATATTACTGTTTTTTTTCCTATATTTTTAATCAAATAAATGCAGCCTTGAGGAGCATAAGAGACTTCTTTAAAGACTATTACAAGTCTTACTGACCCCAAACTTTTGAACGGTAGTGTATATATATATATATATATATAGTGTGTATATTTTATTTCTTAAGATTTTGTGCAAACTCACAATAGTGAGACCCTCTCATCTCCATATATTAAGTCTAGTGTTTCCCCTAGGATTCAGGTTTTGTGTGCCGTATCAATGGTACGGTACAGTACTCTTTTCGGTAACAGTTACTTTACTCTTTATTCTCTGTACATTTATTTCATTGAAAAAATAAGTACAAAAATCTCAATTTCAACATTTTGAACAACAGGGCCCTGCAATCGTTTTCTTTTTTTCAGAAATTCTTGTGTGTTTTAATTTTTCTGATAATTAAATGAAGGCATTAAACATTTATTTATTTTTAATGAAATGAAAATTAAACCTTTTTATTTGTTGCCAAACAAACAGAGGTTTTTCTGTTAAAATTAACACATGGAAGAAAAACTGTGAATATTCTGTTAAAAAAATTGAATAATAATTGTAGAATTTTTTTTTCTACAATTAGGTGGTTAATCTTGTTGTAATATATATATTTTTTTAGCATTTAATTGTTTTATTTAAATTTGTTTTATATAAACACCTACGTAATACTGTACTAAAGTAATACAAGACTAATACATTTCTGTTACATGTTAAACCGTACTTTTATTTTGACAGGTTGCTGTAGTTTTTGTGTGTATACACTATGATATGATGCTAATTTTCTCAAATGAATCGGTAAAATTCACATGAAGTGACTCTCACAGCTGCTCTGGAGATTATGTTCATGTGTTTATGTCATTATATAATGAGACCCAAAGGCCGAAAATCACCGCGAGCGTCACATGCTTCACTATTTGTGTAGTAAACAAAACCGTGTCTCCACCATTCATTCATACATAGCCAAGCGGAACATGGAGGATTCATATTTAAACTGTCTTTTTGCATTTTAATATTTACAGACATTAGTCCATATAACGATTTGATTAAGTGAGAGACCTACTTTTGATTTATTCATCCAAAAATTGATGAATTCTGTGGCATTCCGCGCTGTAGAGTAAATCCGTTTTTATGAATAGACTCCGCGATCCCGTCCGCGTATTCGCGGAGAAATTGTAGACGCGCGTCCACGTAGAGACAGAAATGACATGCCGTTGTGTAAATAAGATAAATAACATAAGACTATTTTGTTTGTTTAATAAAAGAACAAGGTATAGACCTGTGTGAGCAGCCATGTTGGAAATTTCTCTTAGCCCTTCGTTTGAAGTGAGGTCCTGAAAAATCTTCGTTTGGAGGGCTATCTAGCCCTTCTCCTTCCCCCTACCCCTCTAACCAAAAGAGAATTGAGACACCCCTACCCCTTCAAAAAAAAAGTGTACGGGTAAGGGGTAGAATTGGGATTGGGCCTAAATGACTTCTGTTGTGGTCTGACGGTATATAGAAAATAAAGTTTATTAGACCTTTAAGGGGGGTGGGGGGTGCCGTCGGAGGGGCGGGCCGCCCCCCTAATATAATGGCATGGGAAACACTGAAGTCAATCTCGGGCCTTAGTGCCATTTTACTTTAGGTTGCAAATGGTACTTTAAGTACCGTTTCTATTCACGTGCCTCAAAAACAACAAGACAAAGCCTATTTTAAAAGCAATATTAGTCCTTGTTACTATCAAAATGTTCCCAATAGAGAATTTGTTTTGTTAAAAATTATTAAAATCTAAAATCACGTAAGTACCAAAGCAGTGAAATCTATGTATTTGAACTTACATACTTTCCCAGTTCCATCACTTACAATTAAAAGCGATTTTAAAAAGCACAAAAGAGGTCTAAAACTCAATCTGACTGCAAAGAGAAAACCAGACTTTGCTCAGCATTTACAGATACACTAGTCTACAATTCAGAATTATAGTGTAATGTCTATACTTTGTTCCCATCCTGCTTACAAATGGCTGCCTCAGGCATTTAATTAACCAAATTGCTCATTTGCAAAAATGGGTTTGATTATTTGTAGCTAAAAGAGTGCATACCATTCACCGCCAAATCAGTTTATTGTACTAGCCAGAAAGCGAGAAGGTTTTCTATTTAGGGCTGTCACGGAACCTGCTTGATAATCACAATAATTAGCCCATGAAATTCGCTACTGAAAAGTTAAGCTTGACGACACAGAGGCGCTCAGTTGACACGTTACCCAGTGCTCCATGTCTGACCTTTCTGCTCGAGTGTTGAGAGAGTGTGAGAGGTTTAGGTTGCCTGCTAACGGCACACACAGATGGCTAAGGTCAAGCTTGGGGTCTCGGTGAAATAAACACAGGAAAGCTTCTTTTTTTTTGATCACCCTTCTTTTGGTTTACGTGAGCCCCGTCACGTTAGCACATGCCCTCCCACCCTGGAATCCCCCTGGCTGTAAAATGTTGAAAAGAAACATGATTGCATGGAAAGTTTGGGGGAGCTGTTCTGCAGGGACAAAGATTTATTTGGTTTAAAGCGTATTTGTTACAACATTTGTTATACACAAACAGCGTTGCTATGAGTGGATGAAATATCTTGTGTTTACTAACAGTTCCAATGCAAAACTGATTATAATACAGGAACAAAACTTTTTTTTCCTTGTGAATGAATTTTAAAATACATTTGTGGGGGACATGTAGTACTTCCAAACAACAGAAAAAAAAAAAAAACGATTGATGAACAATAGAACTTGCAATTGTTGAGATTGGCTGCCTTGCACTGAACCAACTTTTCACCACTATAATTTGAACTGCATTCTTTTTGCTATTAAGTTAAGTGAACAGTATGACGCAGTATATTTATTGTGTTTCTTTTTGACTACTACGCCCCATGAGCCCTCACTACATACACTTGACTACACATCAAAAAAATGGGGAAGTGAAAGAGGGGCGAATGTCTGCAAAGCCTTTAATTACAGGAAAGTCATTTCACTCTGCTCCCAGAGCAACCGAT
Source organism: Labeo calbasu (assembly GCA_019740295.1). NCBI lineage: Eukaryota > Metazoa > Chordata > Actinopteri > Cypriniformes > Cyprinidae > Labeo > Labeo calbasu. The sequence continues at coordinate 3,080 of JAHKKF010534381.1, forward strand.
CGGTCAGCCTGTCAGATAATTTAGCCTGGGAAAAGGAGCAGAAGGGCACAAGCCACTAAAGGACTCTTTTGTTCAGGCTGAAAAGGTTTGGGTTAATATTATATACTCAGATTGGTCCCTAATGCTTAAAAAGATGGAGTTCAGTCCTTTAGTGTTTACTGCTTTATGATGTATTGACTTAAAATATAAAACTAATATATATGGTATAAGTATTAGGGTCGGAAATTTACAAGGGCTTGTGGAAAAAATGCCACCAAAATGCCTTGTAAATTTAAGAAAAAGGGGCAAAAAATGCCCCTGCACAATTAAACAATATATTACGGCTGTCGTAATTAAAATTAAATGTGAAAATTAGTGAAACGTGTCATTTAGATTACATTTAGATTCACTCAGACTGCTTTTACATGCTGTTTTGTGCAGCGTTGAGCCTCATAACCAATCAAATGCATTTCTGTTGAACTTAGGAATACACTGGCCAATCAGAAGTGCTTAGATTAGTCAGCGCTGAAAATGCTGGAGCTGTGTGGAGTGAGCACTCTCCCACGAATTCCCTCATCATAAACAACCGTGCAGAAATGATGTAAATAAAATATTCATTTCGTAGCTTCAGTGATTATAACATAACTTGCGCTAACGTCATGGACCAACATGTTTGTCTATAAAGCCGGACTGTGACGTGCCCAAAACAAAAACATTTCATATTGTTTCTATATTGATATTAACACATTCAACATGATTAGTGCAAATTGTCACATGACCAGAGCAGTTTATTTCACGTTTGCACCTTGAGAAGATGACGGCTGCATCAAAGCTCCAAAACGAAAGCCAGTCAAGTATGTTAACATAAAGATATGACAAAGATTTTTGGTACTCATTATGTTTGAGGTGTCTAGTATCAATATATGAATTCGCATATATTCAGTTTTGTTGAGTGTGGTCACAGAATGAGTAAACACGTTGATGGTCAGAATAGTGACCGGTGGGATAACAGTGAATTAAGGTATACAATATAAATCCAATTGCAGTTGTTAGTGAAAATGACACAAAAATGTTGCAATGACAAAATATTGCAGTAAATTGAAAAAAAAAACAAATGTTACAAAAAATATATATAATATTACTGTTGTAATACTGGTAGCACTAATAGAAAAAATTGATGTTATATTTTACAAAAAAATATTTTTTTTTACGTGTATAATTGATATAAATGATACAATTTTAAATCGACAAGTTTAAAATATTGGTTAAAGTAATTTTCCATTCTTTACAGTCACTGTAAAGTTTTCCAGTCTTCAATGTCAGTAACTAATAAATTTTAATTACACACATTATATAAAAAAACTTACTTTGCCATCTGTTCTTGAAAGCAGTCTTCAAAAAAGATTTTGTGGTGGTACTAAAAAATAACATAGCATAATATTGTGAGAAATGTCAGTCATCTTAAGCAGCCCGGGGTGTCTGGGCCAGATCAGAGGTCACGCACAATAAACAAAGCTCTGTTCAGGGTCAATATTGGCACTGCCTGGTTTCTGGCCAGAGGGAGGTGTGGTCCATTGTGAGTTCATGTACCCGTAATAAAAGAGGAGATGGACTTTGTAGATTCTCGAGAAGGAATAGAAGAGGGCTTGAATAAAGAAAAGAAAGAAGTGTTTCTATCCAGGGGAAAGATAAACACGGCCCTGATTTTGAACGATGTCAGAGCTGGGGGAATATACACATTACCAAATCCAGCTGAGCAAACTTCAGCTGGAGAAAAGAAAAGAAAAGAAAAGAAAAAAAAAAAATCAAAAAAGTTGCCATCGTGTCAAACACAAGTTAGAACTGCAAGCTCTCTGCAGAGAAGAGAGGGGACAGGAGGGGGAATAGGGAGTGAGAGAGTGCTTAGAGCACAAAGTACTATTACTGTAACTCTGTATCAGCAATAATGTTCTTAGTTCTAAGACTTAAAGCTACTGAGAGATTCTGTCTGGACATGGAGGGATGGTCCAATGTCAATGAATGAATGTTTTTGCATGATAAAATAATTCTTAGTACAAGGTCCTTTTGAACTGGCAAAAGATTACAAACAAAAATAACAATATATGCAGAGATATGCATTAAGTTGTAATTCAAAAGGTCCTCAGCAGCACAACTGTTATACTCTAATACAATTTTGACATAATGAGAAGTAAATTAGATGATTATAAGATATAACCAGTATCAAATAATTAACTGCTATTACTGTACCTCCCTGGCAGTCTGTTTCTCATTTCATCTCAAAGATGTTCACTGGGGTTCAGGCCTTGGACTGCTTGTCTTTTTGCTTGATTTTAAGACAAAACTTATTACTAATAGTATTATTTCTATATGACAAATGACAAATGTATAATAACAAAGTATGCAAAAACCCCATGTATTTGCATACTTATAGGTATTCAGTGTATATTTGCATTATAATACTTTTTATGCATTTTGTATGAGTTACTACAAAAAAAAAAAAAAGAAAAAGAAAGAAAGAAAGAAAGAAAATGGCTAAATGGTTAAAAACAAACTAGCGCTGGATGAAATATTGACAAACATGGCGTTAGGTTAAATGTTTAACCCAACCTTGTGGGTAGTATAATTTAACTCAAATATTGCTTAAAAATAACTACATTTCTTGCTTAAAATGAACCCAAAATAGGTCAGAAATAAACATTTATTCAACAATGAACATTTATTAACACGTTGAATAAATAATAAACATTTTTAAATTTAAATTGCTTGTTCATTAATGTTTTAAGCCAGTCATATAGTAATTTTGTCCATATTTTACCCAGCGCTGGGTCGTATTTAACCCAACAATTTTGTATCATTCGAAATGTTGAATACTGTTCTTTTAAACTTTCTATTAAATCAAAGAATCAATGCATTGAGTTCAAAACATTGAACTGCTTTTAACAATGATAAAAAAAGAAAAGTCAGCAGCTATTTGTGCTAAGTGTACATAGCGTTTGGTGCCATTTACACTAATATTTACTTAGCAACAGATGCTATTTACACTAAGGGTAAATAGCATATTTCCTTAATGATAGATACTATTTACACTAAGTGCAAAATAGCTATAGATTCTATTTACACTATGTTAAAATAGCAGGGTTTTCTGCTATTTATAATACTTATTTTAAATAGAGGCAATTGCCTGCACCTCAGTGTTGTAGTACATATAAAACAGTATGCAATAATAACATATCGTGTGTAAATTATAGTTTTAATTGAAATTATTAAATGATGTTGCCTTATTGGGACAATAAGCCCTTCCTACACCTAGCTTAACCCTAACCAATACTTTATTTTCAACTTTTTGATTATTTTCATAATTTCTATTGAAATTAAATGCCTTTCCGATATGACATGAGATTTGAAAAGGCAGAAAAAAAGTTTGCCAAAAGAAAAATTCCAGAAAAGGTACAGCACACACTTTACCATCTGCGCCACTGGAACTGTTGTTTCGCAATCGTCTTTTGTAGTGTTGCCTAGCCCAGTCACATGTTGGTGGGCGGAGTTAGTGTAAATAGCCTCTGCCAACAAGGTGGGCTATTTGCACTTTTAGAATATTTTTTATGAATAACTTTAAAGGGGTCATCGGATGCTAAGTTCACTTTTACATGTTGTTTGAACATTAATGTGTGTTGGCAGTGTATGTACAAATCTACCCTACAATTATAAAAATCCATGCAGTGGTTTTTAATTAATCTGTAAAAATAATATTCCCTTTTTCAAATCGAGCCATTCTCAGATGCCTGTTATTGTTGCGTCACACCAATAGAGGCCGCTGGATGCAGTGGATTACATTTGTTTGTGAAAGGAGTGCATCTCCCGATCTACAAATATCCGTCTATGTTCGCGCTAATCATTTGTGATCCAGCTTCACTTACAGCAGAAGTGAGTATAAGGGTTTTTTTTATGAATCTTTGCGATCACCTTTCCTAATAACGTGCTAGTTAGCAAGTTTCACGGCTAAACGCGGCTAAAGTAAACAGGCTCGTCACTCCACAGGGCGAGCACAGCTTATTTGCATTTAAAGCAGCCTTGACAAGAAAGGGATGATTTTTGCAGAGCTGATTTTGACATAGTAAAAAGGGTGTTGTTTTACACTACCATTGAGAATTTTTAACCAAAGTATATTATAGACTTTTCATTAAGACCCTAAAGAATCATATCAACTTGTGGAAAGTGGGCATCCGATGACACCTTTAACAATATTTCTATTTTACTATATGTTTGATTAAATAAACACAGCCTTGGTGAGCATGTAAGAAACTTCTTTTTTTTTTAAAAAAACATTAAAATATATTTTCCTAACCTCAAACCTTTGAATGGTTGTGTATGTGATATTTGTTGAGGCTATCTGGAGTTAACTTTCTCTCTGATCTATTCCCCTTTAGAGCTGTTATGCACTCAAAGTCAACACAAACAAACTCCAGGACCCATCATTCCTCCTCAGCAGTACTTTTATTGAGCCATCACTGTCCTTGCCAGTTCACCCAAGCTATTAATTCATTTTAACTCTCCCTGTGTCGCCTTTCCACTCCCTCCGACTGTGGTGTTCTTCTCTATTCCATTACGGTAGGTGTTACGGGCATGACAAATGAGCGCCCGTCATGTCGTACATCACAGGGCGAAAAGGAAGGGGACAGCAAGGCTGATACAGTATATTAAATTTGTCACGGGGGGACCGTCTTGCTCCACTGGCCAAGACACACACATACATGTGTTTCGGTGGCTTAAGATCGCAGTGTTCAAACCGATTTCCCCACAGGCCGCAGAAATAAAACTCACTTCATTCATCTTCAGCTGAGCAAACTCTAAATAGTACTGCACACAGTGCTCAACATTTGTCTTCTATTGTTACTGGCTTACTGTTAGGATCTTTACATTCTTAAAATAAAGAGTCCATTACAATAAGAGAACCTTTAAAGCTTGATGGTTCTTTAATAAATTCAGTATTGTTAGATCATGCTAACTATTGCATTAAAGGTACAGTCCACCCAAAATGAAAATTCTGAAAATGTACTATCCCTCTAAGTTGTTTCAAACCTATATGAGTTTGTATTCTTTTGCTGAACATGAAGATATTTTTAAAAATGGTTGGTAACCAAACAGTTCACAGTAGCCTCTGACTCCCATAGTATGGGAAAAATACTATGTAAGTCAATGGCTACCGTCAACATTGTTATATACAGTTGAGGTCAAAAGTTTACACACACCTTGCAGAACCTGCAAAATGTGAATTATTTTACCAACATAAGAGGGATCATACAAAATGCATGTTATTTTTTATTTAGTACTGACCTGAATATGATATTTCACATAAAAGACATTTACATATAGTTCACAAGAGAAATAATAGTTGAAGTTATAAAAATGACACCATTCAAAAGTTTACATATGCTTGATTCCTAATACTGTGTTGTTGTTGTTGTTGTTGTTGATCCCTCTTATTTTGGTAAAATAATGCAACATTTTGTAGATTCTGCAAGGTGCATGTAAACTTTTGACCTCAACTGTATAACATACTTACGAATGCCAATAACAAATAGTTCTTGATGAGAAAGTCTTTGCTGAACCTAAGGTGTTGCATGTGCATGCTCTCACAAAAACAGTGTTTTATTAAGGTTATTAGGCAATACTGAAAAAGCTTTCTATATTCATTTACTTTTAATCAATGAGATACATCCAAAATACGGGAGCTTCTTTGTAGTGCAAGAAATATATTTTCTAAAGTTGTTTGAGAAAATGGGACACGCTGTACAGCATTGTCCCCTGTGGGGAAAGTGAAGACTCAACCCAGCTAGTTTCTCTGCCTATGGGAACCATTTTTCTGCTGCCTCACATTTCCACTGACAAAGTGACTCCACAGGCAAAAGATCCTTCCCATAATGATGTTACCATATGCTGATCCTCCCTGTACTTTAACCCTCTAGTTGAAGTCCATTTGAGTCCACAGGCCCTTTATAATGAAGGATTTCTTTTTTGTCACGCATAAATCTCAGTACTCCACCTCCAAGCATTTAACCCTGTCTTCAGGGATTTGGTCTTTCCAGACTGTTCTAATTCTTTCATTTATCTGACACCTAAGAACCTGAATGGGGATAAAGTTGCTTTGATCTAGAAACATTTGTGTTGACATGGCAAGGCCAGTAAGGGGAGCTCCATTCACATAACTCAGAGCAGTTTCGACACGGTTCTATCTGGATATCAGCTTTAAATAATGAGGCAACACTTGTCATTTGTTAAGGGCAGATAGCTTGCAATGTTCCACGTCCCTTGAGTTATCTTTCACCTTAATCCTCACCTAATCTAACACTTGAGTCTCACAACAATTTGTCTCTGTTTCCTCATATCAAGTGAGAAGAAAAGCCACTGTTTTATTTCATAGACTTTTAGAGTTGAATTTAAATTTGCGGGAATTTCTTACCATATCTAAAAGACACACAGTGGAACTAATTAATTACTGCAGAACCTTTAAATATGGAAAGATTGATATCTGTACCCTATTTTGTTCCACCTGAATGTGTATGCTTATTATTTGTTGTCAATTAAAATACATTAAAAAAACATGACTCTTTGTTGGATGCCGATTTTGTTAAGGTTAGCGTGTGTTCAGCTCCCAAGCGCCTAGCACCCCACTGGTTTGTTTTGTTCTCTTCATCCAGAAGAGGGCACTATACACATTTCATTTAGTTTATTATGATCTGTTAAGAAGCAAGTGCTGCTCTTTTGATCAGATGTGTCTTCATCAGCACTTAGAGCTAGATGTTTCAAGTACTTCTCAAGCTCAGTGGAGCAGTTTATCAACTATGTGCTCAGCTTTCACACCCAGTATATTGTTTGAAATTTTTGCTTCTGTTTAAACCAGATAAAATCTTAAATTAAAAAAAAATTTTAATGTATAATAAAACTTATTATATCTATAAAGATGTAAAAAGAAGTTTTTAAAAGAAGTTTGTTACACTCACCAATGCTTCATCTACAAATTTAGTTGCTTTCTATTTTCATAAATTTGTGATGCCAAAGCTACATTTTTATCATTCTAATGTAATGATTTGGTGCTTAGTGCTTAGTTATTAATATTATTAATGTTGAAAACATTTTTAGTGATTCATGTTTTTATGGAAATCATCATTAATTTTATCAGGATTCTTTGAAAATTCTCAAAAGAACAATTTATTGCACGGCACTTACTGTAACATTAAAAACATTTAATCAATTTAATGCATCATTACCGAATAAATCCTGCCCAAAGTTTGAATGGCTTCCACAAGAATTATTTATCAGCAAAACCTAAACACTGAAAATAATAAGAAGTGTTTGTGTGTGTGTGTGTGTGTGCGTGCGTGTGTGTGTGTGGGTGTTTTAGGTCCCCATGAGAAAACAAGCCTATAAATCATACAGAATTTGTTTTGGGGGTGTACTAGAACATGCTTTCATGCTTGGTGGTTCGAAAAATGCAGTATTTTTAACAGAATTTACATTATTACAATACATTTCTCCCAGCCTGGCACAAATGGCTCGATTAGTTCCGGGTTCCACCTTCCAAAAAACAAAATGTGTTGTGATTGGTTAGCTGTCCCACTGCGTTGCGTTTGGCGAGCAGCTTAGACGGTGATTCAGTACTGCCACGCCCCTTGTCAAAGAAACAAGTTCCATGTACAACTTTTAGATTAAAGTGATTTAAAATGGTAGAATATGGATATTTTTCTTACAAAAATGCATCGATTCACTACAGACTGCACTACTGTCAGTCACTGAAGCCTTGCGGATTGCAAAAGCTGATTCCAGATTATCAGTACTCATTTTGCTGGATCTTTCTGCTGCTTTTGACACTGTGAATCATCAGATCCTCCTGTCCACCCTCTCATCGCTGGGCATCACAGGGATTCCACTTCGCTGGTTTAAATCCTATCTCACAGGTAGGTCTTTCAGGGTGGCCTGGGGAGGGGAGGTATTCAAAGCACATCATCTGGTCACTGGGGTACCTCAGGGATCAGTTCTTGGACCCCTCCTCTTCTCCATATACACTACATCACTGGGGCCCATCATACAAGCACTACACATTACACAACATCAGAAAGATCAGGCCCTTTCTAACAGAGCTGGCCACACAACTTCTTGTCCAAGCCCTGGTCAATTCTAGGCTGGACAACTGTAATGCTCTTCTAGCCGGTCTTCCTTCATGCACAATCAAACCTCTACAAATGACTGCACGACTGGTTTTCAACGAGCCCATGTCACACCTCTCTTTATCACCCTGCACTGGCTCCCAGTTGCGGATCGCATAAAATTCAAGACACTGATGCTTGCATATAGAACAGCCACAGGCTCAGCGCCCGCCTATCTCCAAGCACTGCTACCAATCTACACTCCCTCCAGAGGTCTGAGATCCACCAGTGAGCAACGACTCGTTGTACCATCACAAAGAGGCACAAAATCACTTTCCAGAACATTCTCTTACACCGTCCCTGGCTGGTGGAATGATTCCCACCGCTATCTGGAATGCCAAATCCCTAACAACTTTCAAGCGACTGCTGAAAACTCATCTCTTTCGAAACTATTTGACTTTTGAATATTTAAAAATATTCTACTCTTTTCCCTTTTTAGCTTGTACTTATCTGAACAATGCCTGCTATATGGTATTATGAGCACTTCCTAAGTCGTTTTGCCTCTTTAGGACAAATCGCTTGATGTATTCCCCACTTGTAAGTCGTTTGGATAAAAGCGTCTGCTAAATAAATAAATGTAAATGTAAATTTTCATTATGATTAAAGGAGAAGTCCACTTCCAGAACAACAGTTCACAAATAATTTACTCACCCCCTTGTCATCTAAGATGTTCATGTCTTTCTGTCTTCAGTCGTAAAGAAATTGCGTTTTTTGAGGAAAGCATTTCAGGATTTTTTCTTCATATAAAGGACTTCAATTGTGCCCCCGATTTTAAACTTCCAAAATGTAGTTTAAATGCAGCTTCAAAAGGCTCTAAATGATCCCCACCAAGGAAGAAGGTTATTATCTCGCGAAACGATCTGTCATTTTTTTCGGAAAATAAAAATGTGTATACTTTTGAAGCACAAAAGCTCATGTAGCACAGGTTCTGGCATGCGCGTTCACAACGCTACGTACTATTAAATCATGTCGAAAGGTCACGCCGAATGTAGGCGGAACCACAGACAAAGTGTTTACAAAGCGAACACGCAAAGACTAAGAAAGTGCAAGTAAGTCAAACGCTGTTTACAAACAAAAAGGTACAACGTGTCGGATGATTCTGAAGTGAAGAAATAAGATGGATTTTTTCGCCATACTCTACCTTTTTAAGCCAGAGTACACAGACGATTCGTAGTAGTGATGGGAAGTTTAGATCATTTTACCGACTCGGACCTTTGAGTCTCGTTCAGCAAAATGAATGAATCTTTTTTCAAGTCATTTCGTTCATTTTAGCAAAATCAGCATCATATGACAGCCCCATAAGATGAACGAACGACTTGAAAAACCCGAAGACTCGAAACAGGTGAACTAATTCCAGTATAGAACCTAATAGGATGTTGCGCATGCGCGACTGAACGAATCACTCCCCGAGATGACTCGTTCTTCGTGAGTCGCATTAAAGATTCGTTCAAGAACGACCTGCGGACGCACATCCGAGAGCCTGTGCTACGCGAGCTTTTGTGCTTAAAAAAAAAAATATACAAATTTTTATTTTTTGAAAAAAATGATCGATTGTTTTGCTAGATAAGACCCTTCTTCCTCGGCTGGGATCATTTAGAGCCCTTTGAAGCTGCATTTAAACTACATTTTGGAAGTTCAAAATCGGGGGCACAATTGAACTCCATTATATGAAGAAAAATGCTGAAATGTTTTCCTCAAAAACCATGATTTCTTTACGACTGAAGACAGAAAGACATGAACATCTTGGATGACAAGGGGCTGAGTAAATTATTTGTAAATTGTTGTTCTGGAAGTGGACTTCTCCTTTAAGTATATTTGTAAGCCACTGCTAATCGACATACAGTATAGAATATATTGTCAGCCTCATTCTATGATAAGAAGCCACATCAGATCACAAAAGGAAGTTATTTCAAACACTCGACTGATGCTGTGAAGTAAAAATA
>JAHKKF010534384.1:7436-25840 GCA_019740295.1 Labeo calbasu
CACTGAAACTGCAATTTGGACCTTCAACCTGTTGGCCACCATAGAAGTCTACTATATAAAGAAAAATCCTGGAATGTTTTCCTCAAAAAATGTAATGTCTTTGCGACTGAAGGAAGAAAGACATGATGTCATCTTGGATGACATGGGGGTGAGTAAATTATCAGGAAATTTTTATTTTGGAAATTAACTTTTCCTTTAAGGACTTATCAGCCTGCACCATCTAGAGTTTAATGACAGAACTTGACATTTGTCAAACTGCATTTATGCCACCACTAAAAAGACTGTGAAAAGTCATTAAAAGATTGTTTTATGTGTTATTATTGAAATTAAATGATCTAATTGGCAGTGGAATCACACTGTAAAAAAAATCTGTAAAATTTACGGTAATAAACCGGCCGCCGTGGTTGCCGGAATTTTACCGTAAAAATACGGTAGCAACATTTTACGGTTTCACTAAAATTCACAGGTAATTACAGCAATTTCATTAACTGATATAATGTTAATGTACCAACCTACTGAAATACTGAAATCTGCTTTGTATATTTGTAATACACTGATAACCACCAAAAGCAGGTGATGATGAGAAAGTCACATGATGAACCAAAGCTCATCACAAACAGCTTTTAAATATTAACATATATAGAAGGTGAACAGTGTCATTCACACAAACACTAAACACCATCATGGTAACACACATAAAACTGAAATAATGCAATAAACATTCATTTAATGTAACATACAACCCTAATGTACAAAACTGATAAGAAAAAACTAAGAAGAAGAGTTATTTCAACAACAACAACAATAAAAAACCCCCCTCATCCCCATCAAATAAAAAAAATGTAACACAGGGAATTCTGGGAATGTCAGTTTACGGTTACTCACTGTATTTTACGGTCTTACGGTTACTCACTGTATTTTACGGTCTTTTACCGTTAACTATTTAACAGGTTTTTACTGTAGCATTTTTAAAGTTTTTTACCATTAAATTCACAGTCATTTTTTAAAGTGCACGTTTCTTTTTTTTAAATATTTTATTTATATTAGTCTGTTAATGTAGAACAGGACTCTATTGGTTCAAACCATTGGTTGTTGATTGGATGGAGGCAGATCTAAATGCAAGCTTGCAGTTGACTGTAAAACAGGAGCACGGTTTAAACAGACTAAATGACTGGAGAAGTCCAGTATACATCAAAGATTAGTATTTTTTTTAATGTAAGGATGAATCATTCACAATAAGACCAATCAGATACATGTAGAACATATATAGGGTGAATTATTTCATGCTGAATTTAAAATCAATAAAACAACAATTTGGGTTTTAGACCTATTTTTACATTGCTGAATCTGAACTTGTCTATTATTTTCAGACAGGTGATGGGCAGAGCCCAGACATACGGGTTTATAGATTATAATTGTTAACTGTATAATTAGACTTGAAAGTATCATTCAGTGTGTGCCTGAAGGGGCACTGATGAGAAATTAATGGAATGCCACGTCGCTCACTCAAAGAACTGATGCCGTGCAATTTAAATAAAACTGGTATATGTCACAACAGATAGACACTGCAAATTATCATGAGACAAAAAGCCTTGGCCACACACCAAACTTTGTTTTATAAAAAGCTTAAGCCACGCCTGTCAGCAACACAGAAACAGACAGGAAGACAGGAAGTGGAAAACGACATGAAACACTTCCAGAACTCACAATGAATTGTTCTGATTCAGCATGCAGAGGATCTGTAAAAAAGCTGGCATGCCGCTAAAACGTCATTTAGTGTCAGAGCAGTTTTCAATGTTGTTCGGCTCTGGTAACAAACCACAACGCCAGTGAGTTACAGAGACTAATGACGCTTCAATTTGTGGTTGCATCTCTGGCTTCGTTGGAAACAGTGGCTGCGAGTGAAAACTCACCCCAAACAGCCACACGGGAAAACGGTTGAAGGATTAAGGCATCAAGCATGTGAAAACTGATGCTGCCTTAAATGAAAGCGGTTCTGTCATCTCCCTTTCCAAGAGCGCACGTCAAATCCTCCACTCGCAGAACGCGAGGAACAACAAAACTCACCCTCGTTTTATGAGCACCACGTAAGTTCATGCACACTAAACAGTAAGAGATCTAGTGTGAAAATGAAAGTATGAATTTTGTTAAATTCCCAATGGGTGGGGAGGGAGGTGAGGGGCTGAGTCAAAGTAAAGCCTTTGGCCGTTGGAGGTAAAGAAATGTTAATCCTGAATTAAACGATTTGGCACTTTACAAAATACGAGACAATTACACGGATAATTATACCAAGCCTTCACACAGTGCCCGTGGGTCACAATTAGCATAATGCAGGCTTCACACAAGGAGCACTCGAGCGTCTCCAGGTGTGCCTGTTACAGTGCACAGACCTACTGGGGAGGTGAGGAGTGTGTGTGTGTGTGTGTGTGTGTGTGTGTGTGTGTGTGTGTGTGTGTGAGTACAGGTGTGAGTGTGTGTGTATGTGTTTGTAAAGGGGGTGGGTTAGCATAAATGCTTATTTGCAGCAAGATTGACGACTGACATTGTGATTTACGTCTTGATCTTTATTAAAGTGATCCGAATCAAAATGGATCTTTTTTCCTACATGTTCGTTGTCTTATTATGCACACTTCATAAGTGCATGTAAAAAAAAAAAAAAAAGTATAATAACCAATGTTCGGAGTAATGCATTACAAGTAACGCAAGTTACGTAATCAGATTACTTTTTCAAGTAACTAATAAAATAAAATAAAATAAAATCAAAACTTGGTAAGTTATTATCATTCTTTTTTTTGCCGTATTTAATCAAATTGTGTGTGTGTGTGTGTGTGTGTACCTGGTATTTATCACGTTATAGGGACAAATGTCCCCACAAGGATAGTAATACCAGTGAAGTTTGACCTTGTGGAGACATTTTTTTCAGGTCCATGAGGAAGAGGCTTATAAATCATGCAGAACAAGTTTTTTTCAGTAAGTAAAAGTGTGCACAGTCTCCTGTAAGGGCTAGGTTTAGGTGAAAGGTAGGTGTAGGGTGATAGAAAATATGGTTTGTACAGTATAAAAACCATTAAGCATATGGAATGTCCCCATAAAACATGGAAACACAACATGTGTGTGTGTGTGTGTATGTAAAGGGGGTGGGTTAGCATAAATACTTATTTGCAGAAAAGATTGACGACTGACATTGTGATTTATATCTTGATCATTATTAAAGTGATCAGAATCAAAATGGAGCTTTTTTCCTACATGTTCGTTGTCTTATTATGCACACTTCATAAGTGCATGTAAAAAAAAAAAAAAAAAGTACAATAACCAATGTTCGGAGTAATGCATTACAAGTAACACAAGTTACGTAATCAGATTACTTTTTCAAGTAACTGATAAAATAAAATAAAATAAAAAATTGAGAAGTTATCATTCTTTTTTTGCCATATTTAATCAAATTTTGTGTGTGTGTGTGTGTGTGTTTGAGTACATGGAAACACAATATGTGTGTATGTGTGTGTGTGTATGTAAAGGGGGTGGGTTAGCATAAATACTTATTTGCAGCATGATTGACGAATGACATTGTGATTTATGTCTAGATCATTATTAAAGTGATCAGAATCAAAATGGAGCTTTTTTCCTACATGTTCTTTGTCTTATTATGCACGCTTCATAAGTGCGTGTAAAAAAAAAGTATAAGAATCAATGTTCGGAGTAATGCATTACAAGTAACGCGAGTTATGTAATCAGATTACTTTTTCAAATAACTAATAAAGTAATGCATTACTTTTTGATTTACAAGAAAATATCAAGTAAGTTGCTGCAACAATTTAATGTTAAATAACAAATGTGACCCTGGACCACAAAACCAGTCATAAGTAGCACGGGTATATTTGTAGCAATAGCCAACAATACATTGTATGGGTCAAAATTATCGATTTTTCTTGTATGCCAAAAATTATTAGGATATTAAGTAAAGATCATGTTCTATTTAGATACTTTAGATACTTTCCTACCATAAATATATCCAGTGGCAATGTTTCATAAAACCATAGGGTATGACAGTGGCGTAAGGGGATAGAAATAATTAAACACTGCGTCGTCAGAGCTGGTATTGCAGCTTTTTTAGACACTTGCAACTAAAATTTTATGAAAATCAAGCTCAAATGTGGTTAACAATGTTTTTGACCGCCGAATGACGGAGACATGTGTTTTGTCTGTAATTAGAGCAGCTGAAGTGAATCGTATTATACACTTTAATCAATTTACAGGTTATAACTTTTATTGTAGCTATATGGGCACTTAGTTTTTCTTGTCGTTGAATACACTTGGCCAAAATCTCATGATATAAACGATGAAGCACTATATGCACAGCGTACAAAAGAATATTGTCTACAAGTAGACAGCAAATGCTAAGACTCTTCTCCGCTCTTCAAACACAAAAAAACATTAGCCTTTACAGACATAGTGTTTGAGTAAAGAAAACGCTGTACTTATTCAAACATCATTTATTTATTTTTTCCCCTTGCATTGTGAACAAGCAGAGATTTGTCTGAACGTGGGGTGAAGTTACGAGATTTGACTGACAGTTGGAAGATCCAATGGCGTTACGAGGTTTAGTGATAAGCTCTTTTCAACTCTTTTCATTTGTAAAATCCTTAAGCAGACATACGGACGACCAATAATAGCACTGATTAGTCATATGAATTGCTAAGAATTTCATTTGGACAACTTTAAAGGTGATTTTCCCAATATTTAGACTTTTTGCACCCTCAGATTCCAGCCAAATATTGCCCTATCCTTACAAACCATCAGCTTTCAGATTATGTATAATTCAAATTAAAAAAATGATCCTTATGACTGGTTTTGTGGTCCAGGGTCTCATATCCTTTGTATTTATGTATTTAATCCCATTTTCTTTGCTGCTGACCTTAAGTGATTCAATTCAAGCATACTAATATGCAAAAATGACTTTGAATGTACAATTCCTTCAGCCTGAGGTGTATTCATTTCATTTTTGGTGTGAAAAGGCTTTTACATTTGTCAAAAATAGAACTTTTTATATTAAAAACAAATAAACAAGCACAACCCAGATGAGAAAAAGTAACGCAAAAGTAAAGTAAAATGCATTGCTTTCCATAAAAAGTATTTAAGCAATGCAACTAGTTACTTTTTTTAGGGTGTAATGCAATATTGTAATGCATTTAAGGTAACTTTCCCCAACACTGATAAATAAGTAAATTCCAAACCTGTGATGATATTATTATTCACTTTTGGTATTATTTGAAAATGTCCACAATATTTAATCAAAATATAATTACTGGGAAATAAACATTTTCTGTGGCTTATTGTGCACACTTCATGAGTGTATGTTAACAAAAAAGTATAACAAATAAAAAAAAAATCCAAACTTAATAAAGATGTTCTAATTTTATAGATCTGATTTTTTTCAAAATTTTAAAAATATTTAATCATAATATAATTACATTCAGCGAGATAACCTTTCTTTTTCACTGACGTAACTTAGAATGGGTTGAAAGATAATGTTAACCAATAACTTAATTAACCAATAATTTAATGTTAACCAACAATTAAGTCATTATTTCAGCAAATTCTGGTTTGCTCAGGTTTTCAAGGTCCGATCAATTCCCGATGGATAAAATCAAGTTCCAACCTGAATTTGTTCTCATTTAATATCCTGTTGCACTGAATCACAGAGGTAAAATAGGTTGCAAACTGCAATTGACATTAAAAGTAGGCACACTGATTATTTTTAGCTTGGTCAGTAGGAGATTCGGTTATTAAATTAGTGCTCCACTAGGAAACCGATTGGTCTTCTGAGACACATTAGAATTGATTTTTGTGCAATAAACATCATTTGAGTTACCTTTAGATAATCTAAACATACTAATTATGTAGTATTTTAGCACCATTTATTGGTGTTTAACTGCCAGACTGCCTGTTCATATGTAGCAGTAAGTTTCTAAACGTCGTTTAATTGCATGATTCTTCTAATAGGGGCCTTGGAGGCAGATCTTATGACATCTTTCTTACTGGATGTTGTAGCCACCTCAGGACGGCCATCTGTACAGCCAGCTTGGCTTCTCTCATTAGATCACCATCATCTATTGCGGACGACATGTTCACAGCCAAAACATCTGTCTTTTACTGTACATCATGATTGTTGGGGAACTATAAACCAAGCTGGTCTCTAGACACAGATAGAGTAAATTCACTAATAGGGAAACTCGTTTGATGTTGTATCCTTAACATTAAAAGGGACAGTTCACCATGTCGCTCCAAAACTGATATTTGTTTCTCTGTGCAACATAAAAGACGATATTTTGGAGAATGTTACCAAACAGTTTGGTGACCACTGACTTTCACTGTATACAGACTAAAAAAAAACATTTTTTTAAATATCTTCTTTTTTGTTTATAAATAAATAAATAAATATATATATATATATATATATATATACATACAACCCGGATGACAAAAAGTAAATTTCTTTCCATAAAAAGTAACTAAGTAACCCAATTAGTTACTTTTTTAGGGAGTAACATTGTAATGCATTAAAGGTAACTTTCCTCAAAACTGACAATAACAGTCAATCATTCTTACATAAAATTAAATAAAATTAAATAAAATTAAAAATAAAATAAAATTAAATAAAATTAAATTAAATTAAATTAAACCTTGAGAAGTTATTATCATTCTTTTTTTGCCATATTTAATCAAATTTTCAACAATATTAATCAAAATATAACTTACTTGCTGATAAATAAACTTCCTTTCTCACTGATGTCACTTAGATGTTGGCTGACGGACAATATTAACATTTTCTGTGCATTATTGTCCATAATTCGTAAGTGCATGTTAATAAAAATGAAACAAATAAAAAAAAAAAATCTTTTTTCCAATTTTACACAAATTCAATTAAAACAATCAAAACTAGATTTATAATGATTTAATAATGTTTCATTTTTAATACGTTGTAATATAGTATTTTTTTTTTTGGAACATTGATAAGTATTTTATTTGCTAAATTTTATTCAAATGTGTTACGTTCACAAACGTTACAGACAACAATTTTTTTTTTTTCAAACGTGACACTGTATGTGAATGTATTTTTATGTAGGTCAAAATATTTTTAATGTTTTTTAAATATTTATATTTTTATAACATATATTTTTAAAAATGGCCCAAAAAATATATATATTTTAGGGCTGTCAAATGATAAATCGCAGGCAAAATAAAAGTTTGAGTATGCCTAATAAATGTGTGCGTAGTGTAATTATTATGAATATAAATACACACAAATTAATGTATTCATTTAAGAGGAATATGTTAATTATGTACAAAATATTTTTATTTATATATAATAGAAATTATATAAAAATTATAATAAATACATATACTTGTAAATATTTCTTAAATACATACATGAATGTGTTTGTATTTATATATACATAATAATAACACAGTACACACACATATATTAGACAAACTCAAACTTTTATTTTGCGATTAATCGTTTGACAGCTCTATATTTTAAAACATACTTTATTTTTTGGTCATTTTTTGGCGAAAATATTTTTTTTTGCTGGATGGGAAGTTTTGTGACTCAAAAGGTTTTGTAAACTGTAAAGTATTTACTCGCTTTTTTACAGTGTGAAAGAAAGTAAGTCAACGGCATGAGCTGAACAACATGAAGGTATTAGTAGTAGTTGTTTTGGGTGAGCTATCCCTTCAACACTTTTCATGTAAACCTCACCTATTAACTATGTTCGATTACAGAAGATCATTCAACCCGCATTAACTTTATCCACCTTCTGTGGCGTTTCCCCTCCACAGTTGACCCCTTCAGTGATTTAAGGTTGTAATTTAAGTACTGTGAAGTCATTGGTCCATCTGAGTGCTTGTCATTATGGACTCTCTGGCTCCAGTCCAGGCCCTGAGGGCTGCTGTCACGGACATCATCAGGACTTCCTCTTCTTGAGCAGCAGGGCCCCCTGCCAGCACTACAGCCACAACAGGGGGGTTAAACCAACTAAAGACTACTCAGCTTGTCAGCTTTGAGCTTATAGCCTCCTTCGGCTTGACATTATGCAACCCTGCAATCATTAGAAATCTTCAAACTGACTCCATAGGACGTTTTCTGCGCGTCGCCAAAGCAATCAAGCTAATAAATCAAATCACCCGCCGCAATCACGCGTGCAATTGTATTTCCGACTCTTCAGTCGAATAATTGCGCGCGGACAACGCGTAGACATAAAAACGAGGCTTGCTGCAGATAACAAACAATAGCAGCTCGCATTTGTTTCAGCAAACTGCCAGGCGCGATGGTGCGCCTCCCCGCCGTAATTTATGCAGGGCTGAAAGCCGTTCCAGCGCGGATCAGGCCTTCTGCTGGTTTCACTCATCCTGGTGCCCAGACCTGCTCTCTTGTTCTTCCAAACAACTGTGACTGTTTTAATTCTGCTCACTGATTAGCCCGAATCAATTAAAATCGCCATGCTGGGCCCAACAGCAGCACAGCATGGGGCACTTAGAAACACATTCATCAGCCCCGGCCTCTTAATCATGCTTTAATTACAGCGCGGCTCTAGAGAGATGAAGGGCTACATTAGTGCAGCGCTGCTTGTTCCCGCTACGCCGACGGTAAAGTTGCCTCACTTGAGCAAAATAGTTCACTTCTAATGGCTGTAATTGGCGAATCGTAATTTTTCAGCCAGGTAATAAAGTTTGAAGTAGGAGCCATTAGATGAAACAACCTGGCATTTCTGCTAAATGCTACTTTGGATGTTGAACTACTTTTGCTTGTGCTAAACACAATCAACCGTGTTTGACAAAAACATAAGTTAAGAAACTCCAGAGCGTGAACACAACACACTTTGTTTTCTCTCCTCCATCTGAAGTTAAACATTTATACGGGTAAGGAAAATCAATAACGATTGTGGTTTGTCAATTAAAGCTGCTTTTACTCTAATCCTCCCCTCGCTGTGGAAAGACTCCGGCATAAAGGGGAAAAAAGTGAATCGCTTTAATGCCATCTAATGACGTTACCTCCAAAATAGCCCCATACTGCTGGGAACAAGCTAATCCATGCCTGGTCCTTTTCTAGTGCTCGTTTTCAAACTAGCCGCCACTCCTCCCACTCCTGAACCTCTCCTGGAGAGCCAACACAATAGACACCTGCAGGAGCCGCCGTCATCCCAGGTTCCCAAAACAACTCCCTCATTACGAGCGGCAGGACCGGAGCTCGCTGTATTATCGGCCGTGATTAGCGCGGCGCACACGATCGCTTCCTAGCCTTCGGCTCTGCGGCGAGTGGGCATTCCAGCGTTTGCGTAGCCTTTCATCTGGTCATCACTTTCATGGCATGGGGTGTGATATGAAAACATGCCTGCCCTGAAAGACTAGTTAAAGGTGCACTTAAAGGGATAGTTCAACACAAAATAAAAATTGTCATCATTTACATACTGTGGAAGTAAATAGCTATAAGCAGCTGTTTGGTTAGCCACATTTTTTTAAATATCTTATTTTGTGTTCAAAGAAACCCATGCAGGTTTGTAACAATTTGAGGTTGAGTAAATGATGACAGAAATTTCATTTTTGGGGGAACTATCCCTTTCATATGCACTGTGAATCGGATGCATCATCCATGTTTTAATACGTAAATAAATGAATGGTACTTTCTAAAATTGTTTTAAAATACATTAACAATCTGGTCTCTGTAGCTTAATAGAAACTTAATTAAATATGGATCGGATCACAGAAATATTACTAAATCGATTTTTATTTTTAGATTTTAATTTTAAATGTAGCCAATTTTTTGTGATTTTGTTAGGTTTTTTATTTTTTAATAGTTTTAGGTTTATATATATATATATATATAGTTTTTATTATTAGAAATGTTGCCCTGGCAATTAACTAAAATAAAAAAAAAAAAATCCACTTTATTTTATTTCACTTCAAATTTATTTTATATTAATAAATGAAAATATTTTTTATGGTTTTAATTTTAGTTTTAGTTTCAGTTTTAGTGAACTACAATAACCCTGGTCACCTCATTGACAGTGAATTGAAATAAGGTTGAAATTAAATAAAATATAGAAATTAGATTTAAATGTTTTAAAAAAAAATTTAAAACATTTAAATTTTAACAATATTTAAAGTAAGCCGATATACTAAAATATTACTAAAATCGTGTTATTATTGTTAATTAACACTAAAACTGTTAAAAAAATAATTTCAGGAACTGAAATAAGGTTAAAATAAAATAAAATATAGATATTAGATTTACAAAATGTAAACAAAAAATAGAAATGTTGCCTGGGCAACTAACTGAAGTAAGTAAGCTGAAGTATTAAAACATTACTAAAATGGTG
This sequence comes from Labeo calbasu, assembly GCA_019740295.1. NCBI lineage: Eukaryota > Metazoa > Chordata > Actinopteri > Cypriniformes > Cyprinidae > Labeo > Labeo calbasu. Next base: position 17,816 of record JAHKKF010534384.1, read on the forward strand.
TTATTGTTAATTAACACTAAAATAGCTAAAAATATATATATATATTTTTTCAAGAATTTAAATAAGGTTGAAATAAAATAAAATAAAATATAGATATCAGATAAAAAAAAAAACAGAAATGTTGCCTGGGCTAACTAATAATAAAGTAAGCTCAAGTACTAAAATATTGATAAAATTGTATTAAAAATGCAAAATAAAAAATGAAAACAAAAATAAAATCTAGTTCAAAATATGTGCTAAATAAACAATACTAAAATAACACTTTCTCATGCTGAGATCACATGACCAGACAAATACTATTCGCTTAATTAATCTGTCTGTTATTGGACGCTATTGCTCACTGAATAAATTAATCATGGCTGACTGCTAATAGCTCATTACTTTTTTTATTTGACATTTTTTTCTAATTTTAAAAATGCCTAATTACTCAGAGAAACGGGTCCGTTTTTGACCGTCCAATGCGATCTCATTCATGCATCCTATTGCCACGGGCCTCTTTAGCTCTCAAGCATTCAGGAGCTGAAAAGAAGACAGATTAAAGCTTTCCTTTAGTTGTCCCTACATAAGCCTGTCTTCCTCTGAAAGCCCCAGGGCTTTGATGACTCACTTTTGTGACAGGTGGAACAGACATAAAGGGTTCAGGAAATGAAGATATTTAAGAAGATATTCTTAGGTTTTTGCATCAATAGCTGAAACAGATTGGGAGTTAATTGGTCACATGAATTTATGCCTGCGAAAATATTTACTTCAAGTCATATGTTGGCAGTTCACTTTGTGTGACATTTAGTGTGAGATCTATGCTTCTCCAAATACTTTCAGCGGATTCACACACACGCAACGTCCAATCACAGTCCATATCCCACCACTTTTGGGAGTTGTCTGGAGAGAGTTATTTCAGAGTGTCGGCGGTGGAGGTAGAGCGTCCCTGCGTGCCAAGAAAAGCCCTCGCAAGGGAAGAGCGGAGGACAGATGGCCCTTCCATTTGAAAACAGTGTTTGGTGTGCTGCAAAAGAGACTCTGGAGATAGTTTGGACTTTTCAGCAAGTTAAGAGTCAGAGAAAGCAGATGCTTCTGCATATGCTTTCATTCAAATGATTCATTTTATTAGTGGGATTAATGCCCTAAAACTTATTAGGATTCATTTATTTACTTGATTAGCTCTTCCTGCCCTTCTCTCAGGGTGGGTGCCTGTGTGTTTATCGATCATAAAGATCATTAGTCAGTTAGTTAATTAGTCAGTTAGTTAGCTGGTTAGTTGGCTAGCTATTTTTTCCCTCTGTTTCTACCCTTCTGCCAAGGCCCCTACATGTTTACAATCAGATTACTAGTTAGCGCAGAAGTTCGCTTTGTTCTGTTTTGATCTTTCTTTCAAGGCCATTATGTTTTTATCATGAATAAACATCAGTACACTTATGTATTTATTTAATTAGGCAGTTTAGTTGGTTGTTAGTTAGTTTATTCTTTTTTTTATTTCTGCCACTTGTGAGGATCTTTATGCATTTTTTGACCATAGATCTCAACTCACTAGTTTTTATTCTATTTTAATCTTTCGATCACTGTCTATATATGTTTTATGTATTTATACGCATTAGTTTATTTTTATAGCTAGGTAGTTAGTCTTTTCTCTCTCTACCTTTCTGCCAGGGACCATACGTGTTTACATCAGATTACTAGTTAGTTAATAATATAGTTAGTTTGTTAGCTTTGCTCTGTTTTGATCTTTCTGTCAGGGCCAATATGCACTTATTACAAATAAACATCAGTACACAGTTTTTAGTTAGCTGGTTAGTTAGTTTCCTGTTTCTACACTTTTGTCATGGTCCTTATGTGTTTATTGAGCATAGATAAGATCTCACTAGTTAGTTGTTTAATTATTTGGTTTTATTCAGTTTTAACCTTTCAGTCATGGTCTACATGCGTTTCATTAGTTAATTTTTATAGCTGGGTAGTTAGCCTTTCCTCTTTCTACCTTTATGTCAGGGTTTCTATGTTTCATACGCACCACATGTGTTTACCTAAAATCAGATTACTAGTTAGTAGCTAAGTTAGCTTTGCACTATTTTAATCCTCTAGTCAGAGCCATTATGTTGTTATCAGGAAAAAGCATCAGTACACTCATGTACTTATTTAGTTAATTATTTAGCTAGGTAGTTAGTGAGTTATTTAGCTAGTTAGTGAGTTAATGATTTTTTTTTCCCTGTTTCTACACTTGCATATGTGTTTATTGAACATAGACATTATTCTTTCTAACTTTCTGCCAGAGTCCATGTGTTTACCTAGATCAGATTACTAGTTATTTAATTATAAAGTTAGTTAGTTAGTTAGCTAAGTTAGCTTTGCTCTGTTTTAATACTTCTGTCAGGCCCATTATGTTGTTATCAGAAATTAGTGTCAGTACACTTATTTATTTATTTAGTTAATTATTTAGCTAGTTTGTTACTTTTGTGAGGTTGCTTATGTGTTTATTGCGCATAGACATTACTCTTTTTACCTTTCTGACAGGATCCATATGCGTGTACCTAAGATCAGATTACTGTTTAGTTAATTATATAGTTAGTTAGTTAGTTAAGTTAAGTTAGCTTTCCTCTGTTTTATTTCTTCTGTCAGGGCCATTGTGTTGTTATCAGAAATAAGCATCAGTACACTCATTTAGTTAGTTAGTTAATGATTTTTCCCGTTTCTATATTTTTGTAAAGTTGCTTATGTGTTTATCGAGCAAAGACATTATTCTTTCTACCTTTCTGCCAGGGTCCACGTGTTTATCTAAGAACAGATTACTAGTTAGTTAATTATATGCTTAGTTAAATTAGCTTTGCTCTATTTTAATCCTTCTGTCAGGGCCATTATGCTGTTATCAGGAATAAGCATCAGTACACTTATTTATTTATTTAGTTAGTTAGTTAGTTAGTTAGCTAGCTAGCTTGTTAGTGAATTAGTAAGTTAGTTATTAATTTTTCTCCTGTTTCTACACTTTTGTGAGGTTGCTTATGTGTTTATCGAGCAAAGACATTACTCTTTCTACCCTTCTGCAGGGTCCATATGTGTTTACCTAAAACCAGATTAGTTATCTTTGCTGTGTTTTAATCCTGCTGTCAGGGCCATTATGTTGTTATCAGAAATAAGCATCAGTACACTAATTTATTTAGTTAGTGAGTTAGTTAGTTAGCTAGTTAGTGAGTTAATTATTTTGTCATGTTTCTACACTTTTGTGAGGTTGCTTACGCGTTTACTGAGCATAGACATTACTCCTTCTACCTTTCTACCAGGGTCCATATGTGTTTAACTAAAACCAGATTACTAGTTAATTAATTATATAGTTAGTTATGTCAGCTTTGCTCTGTTTTAATCCTTCTGCCAGGCCCATTATGTTGTTATCAGGAATAAACATCAGTACACTCATTTAGTTAGTTAGTTAGCTAGGTAGCTAGTTAGAGAGTTAGTTAATGAGTTAATGTTTTTTCTGTTTCTACACTTTTGTGAGGTTGCTTATGCATTTACTGAACATAGACATTACTCTTTCTACCTTTCTACCAGGGTCCATATGTGTTTACCTAAAACCAGATTACTAGTTAATTAATTATATAGTTATGTTAGCTTTGCTCTGTTTTAATCCTTCTGCCAGGCCCATTATGTTGTTATCAGGATGCGTCAGTAAACTCATTTAGTTAGTTAGTTAGTTAGTTATCTAGCTAGTTAGAGAGTTAGTTAGTGAGTTAATGTTTTTTCTATTTCTACACTTTTGTGAGGTTGCTTATGTGTTTATTGAGCATAAATGTCATTTCACTAGTCGGTCATTTCATTTTCCTCTTTTTTAATCCTTCTGTCAAGGTCTACCCTTTATTAGTTAGTTTTTATAGTTAGTTAGTTAGTTAGTCTTTCCTGTGTCTACCCTTCTGCCAGGGTGCATATGTGTTTACCTAAGGTCAGATCACTAGTGTTTTAAATATATAATAAATTAATAAGTTAGTTAAGTTTAGTTAAGAAGGCTTTGCTCTATTGAGTCTTTATGTTTTAATTAATAATAAGCACCAGCTTACTATGCATTTAATTATGCTGAAATATGGTGTAGGACTTACTTTAAAACATTTTCAATCAGATAAATTTCATAAATAATTACAAAGAAACATCAAATAACACATTGAATTAAACATCCATTTTTTGTAAACCATACTGAAATAATCTTCATTTAGTTTTTTTTTTTCATCATCTCACTATTTAGTTTTAAACCTTCTGTCCTGGTCTATATATGGTTTATTAGTTTAATTTTATAGTTAGTTGGTTAGTTAGTCTTTCCTCTGTTTTTAGCTGTCTGTAAGGATCCTTATGTGTTTAGGGAGCATAAAGATCAGATCACTTTGATCTGGAGTGGCAGATTATAAAGAATACAACAAGTCAGAGACAAAGAGCACAATATCAGAGACAAGCAGGTAATGAATATGGCATTTAGCGCAGAGGAAGTGGGCGTCCCTCATCAAGTGGGCAAACTCTCATTAGAGGCAAATCCTTGACAGATTTCACAAAGCCCCCTTTTGAAGTCTTGGCTCACTCAGATACCGCCATTCAGAGGCTTCAACTCTAAAGCTCCTCAGAGAGAGCGAACAACCCCGCATGAAACCATTTCAGAGTAAACCTAAATCGGTGACGGGAAAAAAAAGAAATGAGTTTAATTTAGAGCCATCTTTACAATCTTTTCTTGTGTGCGCTTACAGTTTATTAACACCGAGAGAGACGTGCTCATCTACTAAATACAGAGTCATTAGGCAAAATATTATCATTTGGAGTTAACATGGCTGCTCTGGGCAAGGAGCACGGAAAGTTGCACGCTGGGTAAAAATACCTTCCTCTCCCCAGCAGAGGTGCCAAGCCCCGAGGCAGAGGGGGCGTGGAGTTTGGTGGAGCTTGCCGGCACCTCGGAAAGCCCAGAGCAAACAATCTGTCGTGACAACAAGATGGTACCTTCATTATCGGCTTCATCGCCCCACACCTTCTCCTCATCAGCAGAACGGGCTGACAGCTGAGGTGCCAAAGCTAGGCGGGCACTGCTGCGCGGCACTCTGGGAAAGGGACCGTTCCTGGTGTGCCTGATGTCCCAGGTGCTGCAGATCACACATGCGTACGCAAAAAGAAAAAAAAACTTGCGTGCAAACTTACCGCACGTACGCACACACACAAACAGACCAGTAGCTACAGATACTGTTATTCCAAAAACAACAATTAATCCTGTATAACCATCAAGCTCATTTGATACGCAGAAAGCAAAAACACTAAGGCGTTCATTGGGATTGTAGACTAAACAGCATTCCCTTATTTTAAGTGTGGCACCGTAAATTTAATCCCTGCCAATTTGTCTTTGTTGATAATTGGCTGGAGATGATAGGTTTGGTCCGCGTTTAGGTGGAGCAGCGGAACTGCAGCGACAGCGTTTTGTTACGGCCGGGTAATAACGCCACACTCTGTGATCTCTGAAAGGTCCCTCACATCTAAGTGTTCCTTGTTTCCTCGAAGTTAAGAGTGTCAGGGGTGTGGGGTCTGCACTTCCCCTGGGGCGCTGCAGGTGTGTAAGCCGGACCGACTGCGCTAGGATAGTCTAGGAAGAGAAAATAAACAAAATACGACGCTATGAAAGCCGAAGCTGTCAGGCCTCTTTGAGAAGCGAGGGCCCTTTAAATCCGCATAGTGCTGATTCAGTGACTTCAGACGGAGTGAGAGATGCTTGGGGGAATATGTGTGAATCAGGAAGAATTCCCTAAAGCACGGCATCCGGTGAGAGAGGGCTGGGCCTCCTTGACTAATGTGCCCAGTTTCGCACAGCCCATATAACACCTTCACCACCGACACCTGAACTGGCAGCTGAACCCACGTGAGTAATAAGAGAAAATCAAACTGCATTGTGTGAATGCTGAGTTTTAAGTCAAACGAATTAGCTCTGATACAAACAGAAGCCTCCTGACAGTCGTATGTGCGAATCGTCACTGCCATAAAAACAGCTTGTGAAAGCAGCACGTGCATGAATGTTAATACACGCTGAGATGCATAAACAGGGCACATCACATTGTGTTTGTCATCCAAGTCACATTCTCACACTGTAAGTTACCCATAAACCTCAGAGATATGTTGATAGGCCTGTCATCATCTTCGCACAATTTTCTTCGCAACTCCATGCAACCTAATTAGAGACCCAAATGTGCCATTGACAAATGCAGAACGTCTCGCAATATTTGAGTACATGAACAATAAATTACCATAAACAATACACTAATAAAACACATTAAATTATGCCATAATCTCAAGCTAATTATGTGCAGTCAAAACTAAATAATCACATCAGCTTTTATGAATTCTGAAAAGATAAATAAATTATTTCTATTCCCACTAACAAGACAGACATGCTATGCTACTCACCGAACACAGGCTGTACAAGCCAGATGCATTCGAAGGCAACCAAAAAAATAACATTTTAAATATTACTGTATAATAGTTTGTCTAAATCTGACCAGTTTTAAACAAAAATGCCTTTAATGAGAAAAAATCTGTAAAATTCTGGCTATAATTTTACATAAATAAACAAATAAATAAATAAATACGAAAAAAAAGTACAAATATTTCAAAGTTTCTACATATTTCAAAACTGTATAAAAATGGCCACATTATATTTAATATCTGAATATATGTATATTTTGATACATTTCAGTTACTAAGGCTTGTTATGTACATATATTTTACATATACTTATAACATATAATTTATGTTATATAATATATTTAATTGGCATATATTTGTAATATATTTTGTCCAGAAAAAATATATATATATTCTATATATAATATATATGATATATATACTGTACATATATATCAGAGGTTGTGCTAGAGGTCATTTTGACAGACAGGTTCGTAAAAATTCCATCATAATCTATTATTACCCGTTATTATAATTTTCAGATTTTAATTAGAATAAAACATTTAAGTGCTTTTATTTTTGTTCACATTTTCATTTTTAATCATGAACCTACAGGACGACAGCACAGTATTTAAAAACAACAACATACGATAGGGCTGGGTAAACAAAAAAAAAAACAAAAAAAACAACGATTTCTCGATTTTAATAGATTCTCATAATAATGAGCCAAAATCAATTCTTAAATCACAATCGATCTTTTGTTCTATGCTGTTTTCAAGTTATGAATAAACAGTACATAGAGCGTCTTCCTTTCAAAAAATAGCAATAGGCTAGGCTTTGTGTTACTTTTGATATAAAACAAGGTCTTAGATTTCAAATTCTGTCTATTTCATTAGGAAATTCAAACAATAAATACCATTTTGTTGCTTTTTAATGTGGCGTGATAGATCGTTGTAGCTTCTGTGTACTCGCCTGTGCATACTCAAACGCATAGGAAAACATTCGTGACAGTTCCGTTTTTGTTCTGGATCCAGTTCTCTGCTGCTACATTGGAGCTCACTCACCACCAACTGAACAGGGGTGGGAATTACAGCTAAAATTTTACAATACATCACCCTCATTGTTTTCCATTTTTGCTAAAAAAAATTCTGTCAATGATGGAGAATTTTCAGTTAATGCGACCTCTGATAGATATATATGTGTGTGTGTGACCCTGGACCACAAAATCAGTCTTAAGTAGCACAGGTATATTTGTAGCAATAGCCAACAATACATTGTGTGTCAAAATTATACATTTTTCTTTCATGCCAAAAATCATTAGGATATTAAGTAAAGATTATGTTCCATGAAGGTATTTTGTAAATGTACTGTCATAAACATAACAAAAATTTTAAAAATAGTAATTTAAAAGAATTTTTAGTAATATGCATTGCTAAGAACTTCATTTGGACAACTTCAAAGGTGATTTTCTCAATATTTTGATTTTTTTGCACCCTCAGATTCCAGATTTTCAAATAGTTGTATCTCTGCCAAATATTGTCCTATGCTAACAATATATATATATATATATATATATATATATATATGTATATTTTTTTTTTTTTTTTTTCAGCTTTCAGATGATGT
>JAHKKF010534386.1:0-29174 GCA_019740295.1 Labeo calbasu
ATATAGAAAAGGAAGGACAAGTCCATATTTTTTTGTTGCCTTTTTTGTATTTTTAGTTTATTTATTTATGTATTTGCCATAACCACTTTATATTTTTTATATAGAAAAGAAAGGACAAGGTTTTGATGCGGTTTATATATTTTTATTAAAAAAAATTATTTATTTATTTTTGCTATAACCACTTATGTATGTATTATGTATATGTGTGTATATATATAATATATATATATAGAGAGAGAGAGAGAGAGAGAGAGACAGTGGTTATGGACATGATTTTTTGGTGGATTATTTTTTTTTCCACAAAGCAAAGATTTAGGAGTCATTTTGTTTTTTGTGCTAATCAGTACTATGCCAAATGCTTTTAAGTACTGAACTTAATCTTTTAAGTTCAGGTTATGCTTTCAGAACTGTATTTCATCTTTTATTGTGGTGTAGAGAAGCATCTTTCTTTATAGGCTTTTTTGAAAGTGCATCACTATGAACGTTTTTACGAACAGAGACGTTCTGAATTACTGTCTGTGGTAACTGGCAGCAGGCTACAAATGTGTTTCATAGAGCTTAAGTTGTATTGACCTGAAACATTCCTTTAATCTTCACATACCTGTTTTTTTCCTGTCAGTAACATGTTGACGTCCTGATAATGAGCTGATTTGTGTGTGTCTCCCCACAGATGCAGTGCAAGTTGTTTGTGTTTGATAAGCCAGCTCAGTCGTGGGTGGAACGAGGCCGCGGTCTGCTCAGACTTAACGACATGGCGTCCACCGACGATGGCACGTTACAGTCCAGATTAGGTAAGAACGGTGCCAGGGCCGCTCACATTTCTTCAGCGCGATCGAAATGTCTCGATGTTCCTTATGCGTCTGTGTCTGTCTCTTAGTGATGCGCACGCAGGGTAGTCTGCGATTGATCCTCAACACAAAGCTTTGGCCTCAGATGCAGGTGGATAAAGCCAGTGAGAAAAGCGTTCGTATCACAGCCATGGACACCGAGGACCAAGGCGTCAAGGTCTTCCTCATATCGGTAGGATGGATGCCTCCATAACACAATATATATATATATATATATAAAGTATTTAATATAAAATAAACTTTAAAATGTGTTTTAATTACACATTTTTTTATTTTATACACGCATATATAATTGATATTTATCTTAACTTATTTTAACTTTAATTTTATATATATTTTCTGTTTATTGCATATAATTAAAATAAATTGTTTTTCATGTATTTTATAACTTTTTTTTAATCTTTTAATAAATTCACTGATTTATGTATTTGTTACATATATTTTTATTGCGTAAATTTAATTAGAAGTATATATTTTTTAATTTAAAGTGTATTTTAATATAAAATAAACTTAAATGTATTTGTTTTAATTATATATATTTTTAATTTTACACACGCGTAACTGAATTGATTTGTTTGAATAACTTTCATTATATTTTTTTATTTATTGCATAATTAAAATAAATTGAATTTTGAATTAATTTATTTTAAATTATTTTAAATGTTTTATTATATATACTTTTTTAAAATAAATTTAATAATTATATTTTTATTTAATGTATATTTTAATACAAAAAACTTTTAAATGTATGTTTCAATTATGTATTTTTAATTTTATACACGTATACAATTGATATTTATTTTAACTTTAATTTATATATATATATATATATATATGTATATGTATATGTATGTGTGTGTATATATATAGTTTATTGCATAATTACAATATAGTTCTAATTAAATTTATGTAAAAAAAAAAATTTTTTTTTACACTTTTAATATTAATATAATATATAACATTTTTATTTAATGTATGTTTTAATATAAAAAACTTTTAAATGTATCATTATTATAATAACTTTAATTTTATATATATNAGTTCTAATTAAATTTATGTAAAAAAAATTTTTTTTTACACTTTTAATATTATATTAATATAATATATAACATTTTTATTTAATGTATGTTTTAATATAAAAAACTTTTAAATGTATCATTATTATAATAACTTTAATTTTATATATATTGTTTTCTATTTATTCCATATCATTACAATTAGTTGTTTTTAATGTGTTATTTTAAACATACTTATCGATTTTAATATATTCACTTATGTAAATGTTTTAAAATGTACTTATTTTAAATGTATTAAAATATTTTAAAATTGTAATTATTTATATCTATCTATCTATTTATTTATCTATTTATTTATTGATTTATGTATTGTCTTATTTATGTGTCCTCAGGCAAGCTCTAAAGATGCAGGTCAGCTAGCTGCGGCGCTGCATCACCGGATTCTGGCCCTGCGGAGTCGTGTGGAGCAGGAGCCCGAGAACACACCCGCCCCGGCCGAACCAGAGATCCCGCAGTCAAACGAGGACGACAGCGACGACGACGAACCTGCTAACAACAGCAGCGCCACCAACACCACCGGCACGGGGAACTCCACCAGCGGTACGAACACTCTGAATCATGAGGTTTTTGCAAAGGAGACGTGTGTAATTGATCATTTTAGATGGACTAAAATCACACCTATTAATAAGCAATACATGTTACAGTCAGTTATAAACAATAAATATATACAATAAAATAATTCCACTTGATTTCTTCCAGGTAACTGTGAGAGCAGCGAGACCCCAGCCGCCGAGAGCACATAGCATCCTGACCCTCTGCCCGACCCACAGCCGCCCATCGGGGGTTTTAGCGCAGGCTTTTCTGCGGACAGCCCGGACCGACACGGACCCCTCGGACCGGAGCCGCGGACCCCTGGAGCGGAGTCTCTCTCACCCAAACTTCTGTAGTTCATTTTCCCCTCCAACATTTATTGTAAATCTGGAGTTGTTTTTGTTTTTTAAATCATTTTGTTTGTTTTTAGTTGTTTTTTTTCCTCTTGGACTGCAAATAAACAAATTAAAAAGACAACAAAAAAGAAAAAAAACGACAACAGAGACTTTTCCATGTATGGCTTCGGACTTGGTCGCTCATCATATTGATGAGTGTGAGGGTGTTTCTCTCTCCGTTTAAGACGTGGCTCATCAAGACTGCAGTTTCTACCGTGGGACCGTTTTTTACTCATTCTCTCGCTATGTCTCTCTATCTCTCTCTCTTTCCATTGGCTCTTGGCTTCGTCACGCTTGTCGGCCAATCAGCTGGCCGGAAGCTCCACGGTCACCTGACCTCTGCTGTGTTCCGTATAGTTGTACCATTTTTCCCAGCTGATTTCTGCCAATTTCACCGAGCGTCTCCTGGATATACTCACTTTCTAGGACAAGCTGACACTCTTACTAGTCTGCTAAGATGGTAGTTAGATTTCTCATTGGTGTTAACGAATAAAGGACTTAACGGGCACACGGACTCGTGCTGTAGTGAATCTGTTTCTAGATCTCACCCCCTGTAAAAGAGAAAAATATCTTCACCCAACGTCTCTTGAAACATCTAATTGAGTTGTGTAGCTTCGTTTAGGGGCAGATAATGTTTAATGTTACTTTTTTTTTTTTTTTTTCTTCTTTTTTTTTTTAGTTGATCTGATGAGAATTTAACATTTAAAGCAGCATCTCGGTATTTGTTTTTATTTTCCATATTCTGAGGGTTTGTATTGTGTTGGCCTTTTTTTAAAATATTGATTTACTATATTAACTTTTTATCCATTTTCATGTCATTTGGAGACGATTTGTCAGAAATGAAGATTTTCTTCGTGTATTGGAAGTTTGAGTGCATTTAGACAGGAAAAAAAAGGACAAAAAAAACTTGTACCCTTGAATGTTCTGTAAATTTCTATGCGTATATTATCACTTACTAGCACACCATGTCTCCGAACTCCTTTACAAAATAAATAGTAATATCAAAGTTAAAAAAGATGAAACATTTGAAATAAAATTTTGTCTTATGTCAAATCGTGGGCCTCTACTTCAGTTTCTCACAAGGAATAATTTTGATTTTCTTGAATTTGTTAACTGTGGATGAATCTGTATATATATATATATATATATATATATATATATGGTTTATGTTAATACAAAATGCTAATAGGTGTTTTTGAAATTACTCTTTTCTGCTCACCAAAGCTGCATTTATTTGATTAAAAAATTCAGTAAAAACAGTGAAATATTATTACAATTAAAATAACTGTTTTCCATTTGAATATATTTTAAAATGTAATTTATTCCTGTGATCAAAGCTGAATTTTCAGCATCCTTACTCCAGTCTTTCAGAAATCATTCTAATATGCCGATTTGCTGCTCAACAATGCATCAATGTTAAAAACAGTTGTGCTGCTTCATATTTTTGTGGAAACTGTGATACATTTTATTTTTAATGATTCTTTGATGAATAGAACGTTCAGAAGAACCGCATTTATTTGAAATAGAATTTTTTGTAACATTATAACATATTTACTGTCACTTATTTGCGTCCTTGATGAATAAATGTATCAAGTATAAAATCTTACTCTCCTAATCTTTAGGTTGTTCGTTTTTTATTTTTTAATAGTGTGATGTTGTGAATGTTCAGCAGATGGCGCAGCAAACACAGGCGCTTGTGATCATCTGACTCAACAGCACATATACTGCATCAAATTAATCGATGAACAAGTTTACAGTCTAAACAGCTGGTGCGATTTATCATGTGATTGAAGGTTGTTTGTCAGAGGACTCAATTACGCTCTTTTGAAGCGGACGTCTTACAAGCCCTGGTTTTGACAGCTGTCACGCCGTTTACTCGAGTCCCGGTGAAGATTCACATGCGTTCATTTTGTCTTCTGGGAACAAGCAGTGTGTGAAACATTAAGGCAAGATGTAGAAACCAAAGACATTTAATTAGACAAGTAAACAGTGTGCAGTCTGCACCATTTCAGTAGTATTTCTTATAATGACAAAACGAATGCGTCAAAACTGATTTGGGAGCGCGTCAGAGATGATAATGATGATGATGATGATGACTACAGCTTCCATGCGTTCTTCATCATGGTAATGAAATACTCATCGCTGTCAACAGAAGCACTGACTCCGCTGTAATAGTTCACAAACTCTTCCAGCGTCACCTGTCACGGGAAGAAATAAGAGTTTAGCACGTTATAAACGTACAAACCCGTTGCTTTCAAAAATCATTTCATTAAAAGACCACACAAATTATGAAAGCCCGTTTCCGCCACTGAATTTTAAAAAAAGTTAACTGCGTCTTTTTATTTCGAAATTTTGAATTTTTAAACTCGCAAGTAATAAAGTAAACTCGCCATTATTTCTCAGAATTGCGTGTTATAAATGTACAATTCTGATTTTTTTTCTGATAATTGCACGTTTATATTTTGCAAATTGCAAATTAATAAATCAGACTTGAGAAATATAAACTCGCAATTCTGAGACCAAGCGTTTTCCCCCTCAAAATTTATACTCGCAATTGCCAGTTTATATCTTACAATTCTGAGTAAAAAAAAATTGAGAATTCAGAATTGCGAGAAAAGTCTGAATTGCAAGATATAATCTCACATTTGCGAGAAAAAGTCAGAATTGCGAGGTATAAACTCGAAATTGCGAGTTATAGAGTCGGAATTGTGAGATACAAACTTGCATTTGCAAGAAAAAGTCAGAATTGCAAGAAAAAAAAAAGTTAGAATTGGGAGTTTTTCTGACTTGCAATTCTGACCTTACAACTCGCAATTGTGTTTATCTCACAGTTCTGACTTTTTCTGACTTCTGAATGTATTCAGAATTGTGAGATATAAACTAGGAATTGCGAGTTATAAAGTCAGAAATGTGATATAAACTTGCATTTGCGAGAAAAAAGTCAGAACTGTGAGAAAAAAGTCTGAATTGAGAGATACAAAAAGTCAGAATTATGAGTTTTTCTGACTTGCAATTCAGATTTTTTTTCATTGCAAATGCGAGTTTATATCTTGCAATTCTGACTTTTTTCCTTGCAAATATGAGTATCTCGCAATTCTTACTTTTTTCTCGCAATCCTGACTTTTACGGAAAAGTGAGTTTATATCTCACAATTTTGACTTTTTTTTCTCAGAATTGTGAGATAAAAACTGGTAATTTAAGAGTCATAAAGTCAGAATTGCATTTGCGAGAAAAAAGTCAGAATTGAGAGGTTTTCTGGCTTGCAGTTCTGACTTTTTTACTCGGAAATGCGAGATATAAACTGGCAACTGCGAGTATAAATTTTGTTTGGGAAAAAAAGACTGATGTGTTCTCCGAATTGTACGTTTCTTTCTCTCAATTCTGACTTAACAATTTGTAATTGCGTGTTATAAAATCAAATATGAAACTGCAAAAATGTTTATATCTCACAATTCTGACTTTATTTCTGAGTTCCAAGTTTATATCTTGCAATTCTGCGCATTTGTATCACGCAATTCTGCAAAAGAGTCAGAATTGTGAGATAAAAAGTTGCAATAGCATTTTTTGTTTTTGAGTGGCGGAAATGGGGCATCCACACCAATGTTCTGTTTATTTTGAGCGCGCTGCAGTTTTATCATCTGCCCCTTTAAATGCTCGCTCCCTTTAAAACAGGATGGATTCTGATTGGTCATCAATGTTTTTATCATTCATTGGCTGGATAAAAATCGTTCTGAATGGACCTAAACGGAATAACTGTGACAAGGAATTAGGCATGTGAAGTTCACTTTCATGAATAAAAAATGGTCAAAAATAAGGTGATAAACAAATGTACAATTCAAATTGTGATTAACTTTTAAAATGTGTAATTTTCAGTTATGTATAAAGTCCTAAGGTGTTTTATTTATTATTTTTTAAATTGATTTTATAGGTTAAATTTAGTAGCTAAAGTGACATTATGAAATAAGGGGGATAAAGTAACCTGAGGCTTCAGCCTACACATTTTCTGCTTAATATGTAAAATTATGTAAATTTATTACAGAATTGTGTATGAGCACCAACATATGAGGATGATGATGACAGCACTAACTAGTTTGCGGAACCTTATCAGACCGGAAATGCATCCCATATCCAGCAAACTGGAGGTACCTTTCCATCTTTGTCACACGGAGAGTCGAAATTTTCTAGGAAGGAGTGGAAAACTTGTTCTTCTGTCCACTCTCCGCTCTTGTATTTTGGGTGATGTTTGCTGTTGTAGACACCCTGTAGATCTGCTACGGTCACAACGCCGTCTCCTGTCTTATCAAACTTCTGAAAAGCCTGATTGATCACCTGCCTACGTGCACTCGACATAGGTGGCTGAAGCAAAGAAACAGAACAAGCAGGTTACAAGAAAAGGTGTTTGTGAAAACATTTTGCATCCCCAAAACACATTCATACCCTTAGTTTCTCAAGAAACTCATCAAAGTTGATAGTGCCGCTTCCATCCTTGTCCATCATGGCAAAGATCTGCTGTGCTTTGTCCTTCCCCACAGACACGCCGTAGTCCTTCAGCCCCTTCTCAAACTCCTGGAAGTTTAGAGATTTACTGCCATCATCGTCCATAATGCGAAACGTTCTGGAAAAAATATAGAGAATATATGAAGAGTACAGATGCAAAAGTTTTTTTGTTTTTTTTAAATAAGCATTTTTATCAGGCTCCTATGTATAGGTTTCTCCCTAAGTACCAGTACTTCTGATTGGGCTGAGGCTGGGATTTAGCGAGTTTAAAGTAAAAGTATTTGATGGACGTATACTATGTGTCGAGAGCTTTCACTCAGTATCATTATTTATTTTTTGATTGAGGTGGCTTTTAGAGGGTTTTGCATCTGAACTCTTCATATGTTCTTGCTTAAATGGTTGAGCTTAGACATATTTTCATAATTTCCCCCTAAATCCTCTACCGTTGTAAAAGCTGAATGATATAGAAATATGAATATTTAAAATATTTATTACCTTGCAAATATGTCAAGAGCATTTCCAAGTCATACTGAACACAAAATCCCTAAGTACATAAAATATTTCAATTATTTTAACTTAAAAACTTGAGTTTGGTTGCTACCTTTACTTTTTATGTATAACTGGCACTTTTATTTTTTTTTAACTACTATACCTATTTTCTACACTGTAAAAAAACAATTTGTTGAGTCAATTTAAAATAATTTGTTACCTGGCTGCCTTAAAATTTTAAGTTCTTGAAACCTAACTTGAAATGTTAAGTTACGCAAAGTGACAACTTAGATATTTGAGTTGATTCAACTTAAAATTTTAAGGCAGCTGGGTTACTTACCCAGATTTTAAGTTTAACTTAGTACAACTTAACATTTCAAGTTGACTAAACCTACTTGAGTTGACTGAACTTAATTTTAAGGCAGTAGGGTAACAAATTATTTTAAGATGACTTTTTTGTTTTTTTACAGTGTAATTGACTATAGCTGAATCTCATATAATGTAAAAAATAAAACTATTGTGACGAGTTAAAGTAATGAAAACACGTTGCCATATTGATCATATCATATAAAGTGTAATTAAAATGCTATTTTAAGATTTTAGTTTTCTTCTGTAATGCCAAACAAATAATATAGTATTTCAATTGCAGTGTAAATAGTTTTTGTGCATTTTCAATTGCACTATATGTTGATTTAAATAATAATTATTGCAATACAGCATTTTACTGTACCAGAAAAATATTGCATTATTAATACATCAGCAACCCCAAAGTGAATGCATGACATAAGAATTGTATGAGTAATGTGCTTCATTTTTATGAAAATTGTCTTTATGCACAATATTTCTTAATTTTTTCTTTTGATTGTGCAGTGACATATGTCTTGATTTTGTGGTGAAATATGACTCGGTTTTCGTGAGATTCATCCCATCCGTGGTTTATTCCCTCTGGAGTAATCTGGGGTTAATTACCTTGCTCAAAAGCACAATGGTGATATTTCATCATCAGCTTCAAGCAGAAAATCAAAACAACAGCTCAGTCCTTCTTCGAAATCATAGATTCATATATTCACAAAGACCTATAGATAGTTTATAACAGACTGGAGTATTTCTCTTGCCTTCCAAGACCCTTGATTCCCGCCGCGCCTCTCTTGAGGCATTGCTGCCTGAGCTCCTCCACGGCATCTGCGGCCATTTGCACCTCAGCAGAGTTTCTGTGAATCCACTTCAGCTGCCTGCAACTTCAGGTTGGTCTGGCAAGGGAATAAGAATGCAGAAGTGCACTGAGGTGGTCCTCAAGACGTCACGTGGGCAAACAAGGAGGTGCTTTAATTATGTAGCGATTTCTGTTGGCTTGGAAACATAAACTCAAAGGGTGTAACCACAGCAACTGTACACAGAAACCGCCATAAAACACGACACACTAATGTTTATCTACTGACATGATATAGGCTATTAATCTTTCTCTAGACATTTTATATTGAGTTGAAATGAAAAGTTCCAGATAACTAAATATATTAATATGTTATATTATTACCATATCTATCAGACATAGCCTTCATAGCATTCGTTCTGAAAACATAAACAAACAAATAAATGACCAAATATTAAAAAGAAAAACATCACTATCGACTTTTATTTTTGCCTCGTCCTTAATGTATGTTCTGCTTTTGATATGTAGAAATAATAAAACGTTTAATACGAATATAGATTAAATCAAATAAATATGAATTATCATATGCCTACCTGTCTTTTGCGGTGATCTCTTGTGAAGTGCGCAGTCTCGTGTGCTTCTCAGGTGCACCTACGCATTTCTCCGCCCCTCCAAACTCAACTCTCTTTTTGATTGGCTGTAACGCGTGTCAATCATTACTTTCAAGCGTTTAGCGTCAAAACACGGATCTGTTCAGCATCTGAATAAATAGATTTTTTTTAAAATATATATATATATTCAGTTTTCTTTTTTTTTTAATTAATTTGTAGCTGTGTTTTACCATGGTAGCCTTTGTTCCTGTCAGTTAGTCAACTACATTTATTATTTCGGCTATTTTATATATTTGTATTGTAAAATGATATAGATTCATTTTGAATCAGTGTAATATATTTTCAGAATATTTTTTATAACTTTTTCAATGTATGAATTAATAATTACTGTAGTAATTGTTTTAGCGGAAACTGCAGGTAATCTTGTAATCACGTGACGCCAAATCGGCCTGACGGATAAATGTGTTTCTCATAAACGTATGTTCATTTAAATTGATGTATTTATCTTTATTTACCACGGTAAACCACGGGACTTCAGTACAGGTAAAGAGAACCGTCTAAACAACCCCTCTTCATGTCTGAACTAGTTTATAAATTGAGGAAGTTTGTTGTTTTAGAGTATTTTCGAAACCTGTCCAAACCTGTGAAGTCAAGTTCTCATGGAAATAAGTCTATATGAGACCCTGGACCACAAAACCAGTGATAAGGGTACTTTTTTTTTTTAATTGAAATTTATACATCACCTGAAAGCTGAATAAATAAGCTTTTCATTGATGTATGGTATTTGGCCGAGATACAACTATTTGAAAATCTAGAATCTGAGGGTGCAAAAAAAAAAAAAAAAAAAATCAAAATATTGAGAAAATCGCCTTTGAAGTTGTCCAAATTAAGTTCTTAGCAAATTTACAAATTACCTTCATGAAACATGATTTTTAATTGATGTTTGGCATAAAATCGATCATTTTGACACATTCAAAGTATTTTTGGCTATTGCTACAAATATACCTGTGCTACTTAAGACTGGTTTTGTGGTCCAGAGTCACATATTATCTTTAACACACACATTATTACAATATTTCCAATTCCCATTTATTGATTCTCATTGGTAATTCTCATTTGGTTCACATTAGTGGTTTTTTAAATGCATTATTCTGAAAGCTGACCCATAGATGTTTCACGAGATTCACCCAAAGGCATTCATGTTGTAAATAGCTGGAAATGCGTATAATTTATTTTCTATTAGATGCTGAGATTTACAGGAGAAGCTGCTGAAATGCTTTTGATAGTTTTCATCTGTTGTGGAGTGAAAAGTAACAGAGCTCAGTTTTGTAAATTTTTACCACTCAGAGGAAGATTAGAATCTTGGACCAACAGAGAAATAGTTTATGCTTTCTTGTTTACTGTACCTCAGTGGTTTTAAACATAAACTGGACTTCTCACAGAGCATTAGAGGTTGCATAGAGTCATTGGATTCATGGGTGCGACGGTGAAATGCACCAGTGACGCTGCGGTCAGAATGACGCCCACAGAATGAAGTAACCCAGATCTGACAGTCGCCCTACGATGGACTACATGTTTACAGCCAATAGCAACAGTTGTATTTGTGGTCATGTTGAAATAGTGCTTGACAAGCTTGTCTGTTGATGTTTTCTCTGCACAAGTTTGAATCACCACTTTCATTTCTGTAAAGGTTGTTTTTGCATGCGTTTGTGCTTTTGAACATTTGTTCAAAACACTTCAGTTAATTATGCGATGGTAAAATCCAAATAATGTGTTAATTATCATGATTTTACAAACTGTGCCAATGAGAAGTATTCACCCCCCGGGAAGCTTTCATGTTTTACAACGTTTAGAGGAATTAATTAGGTTTTTTGACACCGATCAACAGTAAAATATTCTTTCATGTCAACACACATTGCACATCTGGCAGCTACAGGGTTTTCTCCCACAGTTGTTCTGTTTAAAAACTGCTCAAGCTTGGTCAGGTTGCATGTAGGTTGAACAGCCTTTTTTTAAAGTTCGCCTATAAATTATTAATCAGATTTATCACTTAAGATGGTAGGTTTCTGTAGTACAGCCCCTGGTTTGGTTATGGTAGTCTAGCTGTCATTTGGTCTCTTGGTGGCTTCCCTTAGATTTACAGCTTCTTGCATTTCTTAATGATTGATTTAACTGTACTCCAAGGAATACACATTCGGAAATCTTCTGGTATCCATTTCCTTCCTCATGCTTTTCAATTAGCTGCTTGGATTGATCTTTTGTTTCCTTAATGGCGGTTCTGCCACAGTTCTGACTCACCAGAAAGTTGGATCTTCCAGACCGAGGCGTATTTATACTAGAATCAAGCCCGTTGGCAACACAAGTGATCTCAATTTAACTATTTACGTGGCCTCTAAACCCGACTGATGGTATAAATGTGTCATATTGGGGTGAATGCTTATGAAATGACTTATTTTAGATTTTACGTTCTGAGAATCTGTTTTTGCTTTGACCGTAACGAGTCGTCCACTTATTTATGTTATTGTTTTATTTTTTTATTGTTTCTTTATCGTCCTTACATCACCCCTTGCAACTGCTTAAACATCAAAGAGTTGTAAACAAGGTCTCTCCCACCAGAATTGAATTCTTCTGTTTGTGCCTCGAAGTTGCGGCATTGTAAATCTGCAGTCTGCACATCTTGTAGTTGAGCATAAACAGGGATGTGAATTTAGAAACTCAAGACAAATAAGCAACTTTTTTCTGTTTTGTTGTAAGCTGGGTATGTTTATTCAGCCGACTTTAGAAATTCCATTTGGCACAAGTGTACAATAATAAATAAGTTTCTGTCTCCCTCCTGAAATATCTAAATATAAATGAAAAGCATTTTGCAATAAATACTGTTTATCCACAATACAGATGCACTGCATCGACATTTCTGCTGTTGGTGTGAAAAATCCAACATTCCCAAATGCATGATTGGTTGACATGGGAAATGTAACAACAACAACACACACACGCATGTACACGCACACACACATTTGCATTCCTGTAATACTGCCGCAGTACTTTCAGCTCATTTGCTGCACACACAAATACAAACACTCAAGTACTCCACTCCAATATAAATGGACAGAAGTGGAGTCGCTGAACCCCTTGTCTTATTTGCATTAGCTTTTTCAGAGAGGGACAAAAACTTTTACATGCTAAGTGACATCTAGTTTAAAGGAATAGTTCACTCAGAAATTTACTCACCAATGGATCCTCTACAGTGAATGGGTTCCATCAGAATGAGAATCCAATAAAAACATCACAGTAATCTACAAGTAATCCACACAAGACTTGTAAAGCCAAAAGCTTTGTGTTTGTAAGAAATAAACCCATCATTAAGACACTTCAAAGCGTTCAAACCGTTGCTTCTGGCTATAATATGACTCCGTAATCCATAATATTGCTTCCTCCAGTTTCATTCTGACGGCACCCATTCACTGCAGAGGATCCATTGAGCAAGTGATGTAATGCTGAACTTCTTCAAATCTGTTCTGATGAAGAAACTCATCTTGGATGACCTGAGGGTGAGCAAATTTTAAGCAAATGTTCAATTTAATTTACAGATTGTATTCATTGCAATTTTCCAAAACAAAAAATAACAATTTTATTTGCACAGACAACACTGGTACTGCTTTATCGAAGTGAGCGATCACCTCCTGTATCCAATCAGCAAGCTTAGACACAGTTTAATCGCTTACTATCGCTCCCAATTATTGGCAGGGTGCCCTAAATTTCTAAAAACAAATTGAAGACATGTTGTCTTGTCTACTGCTGATCTTTTCACAGGGCAGGATGTACTGATTGTCTGAACTTGAGTAATTTCTTATGCTGGCTTTGACGGTGTGTGGCAATTCCATTTTCATTTGGAAGGTACATTACATGTTAATTCACAATTCAAATACATAAGTGACAAAACAAATTTTCCAGCTGAATTGAAATGTAATTGATCCGTGTAAAACGACCGCATGCTCCATTAGCTGTTGCCTTGTTTTTACAGTAATTCCATTAGCTTTGAAGGAAAGACGTGTTTAGGGCTTGATGGATCCTGGCGTGACTCCAATCTCATTTGTAGATTTGTCCTTAATTACTTCAGAGTTATTCAGTTAGACCACAGTCTTTTTCAGTGAGAAAGAACAGCAATGATGAAGTAGTTATGTGAACGAATATCAAGAAACATCGTTGTAGACTATCGTAATAATCTATGAACCAATTTGGGGATTGTGGCTCATTTGATTCAGACCAAATTCAGCTCTATCAGATTGTTCAGCACGCTTTGTGTATAAAACAGATTTGTCTTTTTGTGTTTCTGATTTACATGAAGTATTGTGTAATATATACAGAAGTTTAACTGGAATGTAGCAGTGAAAATACTGGATACACTTTTACAGCATGTTTCTGAAAGGACAAGGCTAAACTTAACGCTTAATCCTGTACGTCTGAACAGCTTAGAACCGCTTACAACTCCACCATTAGTCTCTTCAGCAGTTCATCTTCCCACATACAACGATCAGTTAACTGTGTTTATGATAGATTCATGCTCTGTATTAGTCCAGAAACTAAGATAACATAAAGAACATTTTCTAATGGAGGGGCGAAGCATGTGCACTCTTAAAAATAAAGGTTTAAAGGGTTTTTGCAGCCTGATGTCATTAGAGAACCATTTAAGCTGCACAAACTTTAAGTAATTATTTAGCTTTCAAACTCAGTTCCTGGAGGGCCGCAGCCCGGCAGTTTTGTTCCAACCCTGCTCCAACACACATACTATGCAGTTTTCAATTAAGCCTGAAAGACTTGTTTAGTTGGATCAGGTGTGTTTTATTAGGGTTGCATCTAAACTCTGCAGACCTGCGGCCTTCCAGGACCGGAGTTTGACACCCATGCTTTAGAACATTGCATATCGGTAATTCTCATTACTTTTGTCCAGGTCTTTTATTTAATATATATATATATATATTACATCAAGAAAATTATGTTTTGTTTTTTTTTAAAGAAATGTTTTGCAAAGCAATTATGCACATTTTGCGCAAAAAAAAAAAAAATGCATTACTGTATTTTTTTTTTTTTTCAGTTATTACTGGATATTACTGACAGTCTTGCATTGGATTCTTACTGTAGTACAGTATTTTTTAACTATTTAAATCAACAAAAATGAACACCGGTAAAACATACTATCAGATAGTTCACTATTAAAAAAAATTAATTAATTTTTCATTAATTTTCTTTTTTTGTCTTACTGTAGTGAGAATGAGTGCAATCAATTGCCATGAACCTAAAGTCAAAGTAAAAACAATCTTATTTTGTAAAAAAACGGACCTAATTTTCTTAGTAAAATATATTGTTTATGCCTTTCTTTCGATATAAAGATGAAATTATCTGATTGAACCGTATTTAATATTAGAATTTTATGGATTTTTGAAAAACTTGTACAGCAGAAAATGGTTCTTATTGGGACAGATTTTTGTTTAATGTAACGTGCTACAAAGAACCATTGAAGAACCTTTATTTCTAACAGTATTTAGGTTACAATTACTTGTCCTTAAATGTGTTCAATGATAATAAATGTACGTGCTTGCTGTTGAGGAACTAAACCTGGAATTACTTTCCAAAAGACAATGTATCTTGAATATCATTGTCTCAGAGAATGTGAACATGAGCGTGACCATGAGAAAAATGAACGTTTAAGGTCTTTGAGGGACGACACCTTTGGGAAAACTTTTAAAGCTGTGCTTTTCCCTATCGGCGCATGGAATTGGATCACCTATTCCTATGTTAAACGCAAATATCTGGGTATAAATTGTCTCAAAGATGAGAGAAGCTTGGATTTGATCAGACATGCTTTGGCAAGGCTTTAAGGTCAAATTCAGTGGTTTGATATAGTGTGCATATACGTTTCAAGTGACAGTGTTGTTTTAGATAATATCCATCCTACTTTTGATCGAGAAGCATTTCTCTACACGTATGCCTCTGATTCATATTTCTGACTAATGTAATCCCAGGAAGTGGGTGCGGTAAAACAAGATTCATTGCGTGTACATTCTTCTAAGAAAACAAACAAAAAAGAAACAAAGAAAGAAATGAGGTAGTTTTCACAGCTGCGTTGCACTTCATACTTCAGTAATCAGATTCGTAACAAAAACGAGCAGCATACAGTTGTCGCTGTAGCCCTCTACCAATAATATATTTTTATATATATATATATATATATATCTTCGGTTAAATACTACTATAACTGTACTTGTTCTTCTGCATAAGTTTCCAGTGGAAGGCGAAAGGAGTCTCCCGCCAGCCTTTGGTCCCATCGAATTGAACCAACAATCCACCTTTGGTTAAAGTCCAGTGCCCTGTGCTAATTGAAAGTGCCAGTAACCACTGAAAAGGCAGAAGCAAAACTTTTTCCCATAGTTCCCAAGGCTTTAAAAAATTCAGGCCTTGTGTTTTGTGTTTTGTGTATCACTTTTCTGTAGCTTTCACTCTTTCCATTGTGGCACAGCGGGACGCTCTCAGTATCTAGAAATTGCAATTTGCCCTACGTTCTCGAATAGTTCCATGGTTTCTGCGTGTCACACAGAGAAAGTTTCAAAGTTCCCGTGGTTACCACGGAATTTTGAAACATTGTCTGTTGATGTCATAACGTATAGACATTCTCCCTGAAGTTTCCATAGTTACCGGAATGTCATACGCAACCGCACGCTCTCGCAGAGACGTTCTGGATGGTGTAGAATCGGTCCTTGTTGTCAAAGAAAGACATTTTCTTCTCGAACTTCGTAGGGCGACAACACGGGGCGTAGCGCACCTTGTCTTTTTTTACGTTATCCCGGCCTCGCCGGCCTTTCTCGCTGGAGCCGTTATTTAACTGCATGTGCTCCATTACAAAGTCATAGTTGCGTCGTTCATGGATGCACTTTCCGCTGCAGTACCTGAAGCGCACCGTCTCGTCGCTTTCGTACCCGAGCCCGAGCTCGCTCACCGTGAGCTCGATCTCGTGTAGAGAGCACGGTTTCGGGCCCTTCCGTGCTCGCTTGGTTCTCCGTCCCGTCTCGGTTCTGATCCTCCTCTCCTTCTGGTCCACCAGGGTCGCAATCACCTTCTTTAACTCGCCTTCGGTGAAGCTTTGGAAGAGGTACGAAACTAGAGGAATAAAAACAGCCAGAAAAGAAAGTTAATACTTAGAAAGTACTTAGGCCAGGAACATACTTTGCATAAGTATGCAAATGTGTATGCGTTCCAAACGTTTTACTAATGTGCTATTAAACATACTTAACGTGTGTTTGTGTTACTGTGCCGGTAACAAACCCCGGTTCTCAAAAGTTGATTTAATGTCATTAAACCAAAGCCAGGCTAATTTAACATGGATTCCCTCTGGAGTTTCTGTGGTTTGGATTTGGATTTATGGATAAAAATAAGATCCTTTTTTTAAAGGTTACTTTCACATTTTGTTCTACAACATAAATTATGCACAATCAAGTTTAAATGTAAATTTTGAAGTCACTCTGGGTGTGTTACACCAGTTGTTTGTCAAACGTAAACTCACGTGTAGTTTCTTTTTTGTACTTACTTGAAAATTACTTATGATTTTTTCAAAAATACTGTGGATTAAATTCTTATTTGAGGTCTGACTTTATGTAATTTACAATATGTTGTTGAACAAAATGTGAAAATCTCCGTTAACCTCAAAGCTTATTTTACTCAAAACAAAAACATGGGAAAAGCAACTCAAAATCTCTCTACAGGTTGCTATCTATAAACATGTCGACTTATCAAAAAGATTGGTCACACTTTATTTTAGGGCCCAATTCTCAATATTACCTTCCTTTTAGCTATATATTTTGCCTCAGTACTCTTGCTGCTTATTAATAGTTAGGAAGGTAGTTGTTAAATTTAGGTATTGGGTAGGGATCTAAAATATGGCCATGCAGAATAAGGCAATAATATGTACTAATAGTACTAATAAACATCCAATACGCTAGTTAATAGTTGTAATTGGTCTTAAAATAAAGTAAGACCAATCTTAATGAGAAAGACAACGTTTATAGAGAGCTGTTGAATTTGTACACAAAACCCAAAAGGGTTTTAGGGTTTGCGTTGCTTTTCCCATGTTATTGTTTAGAATAAATTAAGTTTTGAGGTTATTTTTAAGAGATTTTTTACATTTTGTGAAAATTACATACTGTATAATCACACAAAGTTCTCAGAATTACCTCTAAGAGTTTCTGAGCCATGATGGAAGTTGATCTGAAAGAAACAGCTCACTGTAGAAGACCGTTTGTGCTAATATAGCCAGTCTTGTGGGAACACGTACGTGCATTGTGATAGTCTGACACATCTATGCATTCACCTTAGACGTGTTTGCATTCACATACTTGTATAGAGTGTGTTTCAGACCTTAGTAATGTTTGCTTTTAGTATCAATTTTGTCTTCAGTGTTTTTACTAAAATTCCTTAGAAGCAAAAGTAGACAAAAATAAAACAATTGTTGAAACACAGTAAGAAAAAGGACTTTGTTGAGGGTGGAAAGCGTATTTAATTTGACACAAAGGAAAACAAGGTTAAAGTTCGGTTTAGACGTAAAGTTCATTCTGTAGGTTAAGTGGACCAGCATGAAAAAATGTTTGAAAATGTCTGATTTTGTGAATATCTTGCAGACTTATTGTATTGTGCATTGTTGTTTTAATTCTGCTGATTTTTTACAAAGATAATGTTGTTAATCTAGCTGGCGAACACAGATGTGGTTAAATTTAACTTGAAAGCATTAATAAGAATGTGTTACAAAGCATCATATCATTGTTTTCCAGCAAAAGTCTGGTTTTGAATTTATAATGTTAACTGCTGGCCAGAAAAAAAAAATTATATTGTTGAGCCCTGGATTTTATATGGGTTTTTTTGTATTTTCATCTGTGTCTAATTACATTTTTATGGTGTCTACCTTCACTGTGGTCTGTAGAACTATAAAATTAATGTGGATAGGCGGTAGGTTTGTGCTTTATAGTTGTTCAGTATGATTTCGTATTGAGATTGACTTTTGATTGAGACTTTGTCTCCAAGCGCCGTTTGAAACTCTAAAGGCGACATGTGAGATTACTTAAGTCTTATTTTCAGGACACACATCTGAGAAGCGGGAAACTTCAGCTTCAGGTCTCCATGTGCTTTCCATTTAATTTTGTCTAGCTTAGGGCTGTGCAACTAAATGCAACTGCAAAAATTAGAGTATGTAAACATACCTAATAAGTTTTGATGGAAGTGAATGCGTGTGTCAAACTCTAGGGCTTAACCTGCACATTCTGTCAAGGATTCAGTGGCTCCCTTTAAACCATTGTAATGATCAGAGTTGTAAAGCAGGATTATGTCTGTCTTTAAGATGGCTTTAGAGCATTTTTGCACTGAGCTTTTTGCTACTCCGTGTCAATGTTACCCAGCCCTCGCCCTGCAGTACCCAACGCTGCACATTTAGTGTGTTTTTCTAATGTAACACACCTGATTCAATTTATTAGCTTGTCTTTAGAGACACCAGGTTGGGTGTCAGCTGAGGTAGACATCCAAATGTGTACCAGGTTAGGAAACACTGCTCTACATGTAAGATGAGAATAAGTCTGCTTTCTTTGCAATCTTTACAAGTCACTCTGGGTGTGTTTTAAGAAAATTGCTTTTGCATGTAAGTACATCCTGTTCATGCAGCCATTTCAACATAGGCGCTGAAGAAACGGTGTGAAAATATTGTTGATGATGAGAAACTAAATTTAATTAGAAGTGTTTCTTAAATAATCTTCATGAGATGAAATGTTTGTCTATTTCTACATTTTTGATTGACAGTCCTTGCCATAACAACTTTAAGCACATCCAGGAGTATACCTTATGAGTTTAAAGGCAAAAACGTAGTTTATTTTTTCATTCACTGGTCAGTTCTGGGATGTTGTTTCAGAGTAATGGAAAGAAAACATCCAAAAGTACACTTTATATGTTTATTTTATTGCACTTTATGTGTTTGTTTCTGTAGATTTCAGATATAAGTATATTTAAAGTCTGTTTTCTCTACTTTAGTGGCACCAACTTTAAAGGTTTATTCCTATCAATATTCTAAAGGTCATATATCATTTTCACTGTTTTATACAACATTCTTTTCCCTAAAAACATGGTGAATTTTTTTTTTTTTCTTTTTTTTTTCCCCCTGCCTGTTGACAGTACATTCAATGAAAGCCTATGAATTGCAAGATATCAGAGAATCAGTCAGAATTGGTAGTTTATATCTTGCAATTCTGACTTTATTTCTCAATTTCACCTTAATTTCTTAACTTGCAATTGCAAGTTTATACTTCACAATTCTGAGAAAAAAAAAGTCAGAATTGGGAGTTTATAAGATTCTGGCTGTTCTGACTTTATATCTCTGAATTCCAACTTAATTTCTTCTTAACTCGCAATTTCGAGTTTATATCTCACAATATCTCACAAAGAAAAAAGTAATTCTGAGGAAAAAATAAGTCAGAATTGGGAGTTTATATCTTGCAATTCCTACTTTATTTCTCAATTTCAACTTACTTTCTTCCTAACTTGCAATTGCAATTTTATATCTTACTATTCTGAGAAAAAAAGTCAGATTTGCTGGTTTATATCTCACATTTGTGAGAAAAAAGTCTGGTTTGTGAGTTTATAACTCACAATTTTGACTATATTTCTCAGAATTCTCACGATTCTGACTACTTAACTCGGAGTTGCGAGTTTATATCTCACAATTCTGAGAAAAAAAGTAATTCTGAGGGAAAAAAAGTCAGAATTGGGAGTTTATATGTTGCAGTTCTGACTTTATTTCTCAATTTCAACTTAATTTCCTATATTTTACAATTTATATCTCAGTTTATATCTCCCAATTCTGACTTTATTTCTCTGAATTCTCGCAATTCTGACTTCTTAACGCACAATTGTGAGTTTATATCTCACTATTCTGAGGAAAAAAGTCAGATTTGCTCGTTTATATCTCACATTTGTGAGAAAAAAGTCTGATTTGTGAGTTTATATCTCACAATTTTGACTATTTCTCAGAATTCTAGCGATTCTTACTACTCAAATCGCAATTGCGAGTTCATATCTCACAGTTCTGAGGAAAAAAAGTCAGATTTGAACCTGGCCTTTTCAGATTTAAATTTCAGAAATCAGTGCAAAGTAATGCATATTTAATTAGATGATGCATAATCTGCTCATTTACCATTTTAGAAAACTTGCATCCAAAATGTTTTCATGTAAAGTATATGTATAGTTAGCCATAAATAGGTTTATATAGTTATATGTAAATTTTTATAGGATTATATGTCTGTCTATATGTAGCACTGTGGTTCTGTGAGGCGTGACATTTCTGACATGAACTATATCTTCTATTTATCTACTAGTTAAATATTCTACTACTATTCACCTGGGCGGTCTTGTCTTAAATATCAAGTGAGCTGACAGATGCTATTTTTGTGGTAACTGTGAACTGAATGATGTATGAGGAGTTGTGTGACTGAGCAGCACTGGCTGCAGAGGCATGTAGTATAAACACAACGGCCACTGTAGAATGACACATTAAATCCTTCCCGTCATGTCTACGTTAACGTTACCTAATCCACACTGGCGCTATCGCTAAGGAAAACCAAAAAATAGCTTCATTTACATTCGGAGAGAAGAGAGCCCATGTCCTCAGTGGCTCTGACCGCCCTTCGCGGCACTGGTTTCCTCGCTGAGGTTGATGATAGTGAAGATGAGGATGATGGTGGTGGTTCAAGTGCTGTGGCTGGTGACTGTGAGGAAGGGTGTGATGAAATCCCTAAGGCCTTTGGGTAGGACCACCCAACAGGTAACGTGGTTTTCATAAGCAGGAAGAAAAACGAGGCACCGAACAGGATGAAGGCGAGGGTGACCTCTTTCCATACCCTCATCTTAGAGCAGCGTGGAGCATTGAAACTCTGAAAAACACATGTCAAAACAAACCCATTAGACAGCTTCTTGAGGTTTAGGTAAGCTCTGGCTGGATTTTTATCAGTCTTGTGAAATATGTGGCTTTCTTATTTATTGAAAGCTTCCAGTGAACTGTAAAAAAAGTCCCTGAGGAAAAGTTGGGGGAAAAAAGAATAGTTTGCTCAAAATGACAGATTGTCATCTTGACAGTTTATCTTTTAAGGTAGAATATCCAAGCTTTTCCGTGCAACAAAAGCAGATGATTTATATTGGTAAAAAGGGCAAAAATCAAAATAAAACACCATTTGAGCAGTCCGTATCACTTGTGTGCTACTGTATATTACAAGTCTTCTGAACTCATATGCAGTGTTGGGCAAGTAACTTTGAAAAAATAATTATTTATTAGTTACTAATTACATCTTCAACAGTGTAATTAGATTACTGTCAAAATTACTCTCTCCAAAAAGTATTTACTTATTATTAATTACTTTCTAAATTCTATATCAACCTCAACAAGTTAATGATACATTCATAGACATGAAGTTCTTTTACTTCTTTCAAATAAGTAATAGATAACTACATTTAATTATAGATTCAGTTCCAATTCTCACTATTAACTATGACTATTGCCTCAACATACTCCTAATTACTGCTTATTAATACTTAGTTGTTAAGTTTAATAATTGGGTATGATTGAAAATAAGGTCTTACAGAATTAGACATTAATATGTGCTTTATAAGTAATAATAAACAGCCAATATCCCAGTAATATTTATGCTAATAACCAACTAGTTAATAGTGAGAACTGGACACTAAAGTGTTACCAATATTCTTAACTCACCAAAGTGTTTAAAGTGAGAAGGTTACATAAAAGCATGCATTTTAAGGTTAGACTTTAATTGTTGATGTTAAAACCACTATTGTATTTGTATAGAATGTTCTACAGTCTATACAAAGTTAAAGTAATTAAATTACAGAAAAAAACAAAAGTAATCCCTTACTTTACTTTTTCAGGGAAAAGTACTTAAATTACAGTAACCAATTACTTAGTAACTTGTTACACCCAACACTGGTCATATGATAATTTGTGTGAGAAACAAACTAAAATTAAACACATGTATTATTTATGAGTCTGTATTGGATGTTTAATAGTGCTGTCTCATTTTCCCGGTTTTTACATCTAATTTACCTTGCCATTATCTAACATTTATTTAAAGTTGATCTTTAAAAATATAAATAATTTAATAACCTATATTAAAATGTAATAACCTCAGTTTAATTTCCATTTAATATCTATTTTTCATATTGAGCATCATAATGAAGCTTGATTTCACTTGTACTATTTACTACAATTTGGTTTTAGTTTTTAGTGTTTTATTTTGATTAAGACAAAACAGAATAGAATTCTAATATTAATGTTTATATTAAAATGAATATTTATTATTAAAATGTAATATTTAATATTTATATGTATACAAATATTAGTGTAGAAACAGTTTTCATTCAGAAATTACTCTTAAATTTCACAATTACAGGAAAATAATAGAAAACCTTAAATGGCATTTTCCTGTAAAACAAACTTCGAAAAAAATGTTGTTTTTGTTTTTTTGCAGTAGCGATTGAATCTCTTTTGCTTGGTTGTGTTTAATTGGGTTGCATCTCTATCAGTCGTGTGACACAATGCATCCAAAGGACTATTTTTATACAGCTTTTTATTTTTGTTTTCAGAACTTGGCAGTATAAATCACAACCCACTTAATAATGGTTAATGATAAAATGGGGTGAACTGTTATTTGAAGCCTGAGGTATGCACTTTTATGGACTTAACCTTTAGTGTGTTTACTTTCTTTGGTTTGCGCAGCATACTTGGAACACAGTGTGTGTGTTTTTAATAAGCCCTAGGTATACTATAATACAACCTATAGAATTAGAAACCTATAGAATGTCTGTGTTGAAAGGTTTCATCATTTGTGGTGGATGAATAAAATGAGGCTCTTTCTTTCAAGTCATGGTCTTTTCTATATGTTGTCTCCTTCTCCCAATTGATTCCTCATCTTTATGAAGGTGTGTCCTTCATAACATCCGCCTGGGTGGAGACATCATTAAACACAAGCAAGCCCAAACAATTAGTCTGACGTTTCCTGAGGGGGAGTCTTTGTTTGCGGAGATGATCCATTCAATGCTGTCAGATTTATGACAGTAAACCGACCTCCATTAAGTGTCGAAATTAGACGGGTTGAGATGGAATCTAGATTTATTTTGTTTTTTATTTTAGTTTTTCTTAAAAACAAAAGATTTTACTGGCATTTATGGTTCTGTTAAGAACTTTAACATCCATGGAATCTTTTCATTCCACAAAAGGTTCTTTAGATTAAAAAAATAAATAAAAAATAGTACCTCTATGGCTTTGCTGCAAAAAACGCTGTTTATTTTTAAGTGAAGTTTGCTACAGTTAGAACACTTTCGTTTGGACAAAATATTTAATAACCAAGCAAGCTATGGGTGGTGTGACTAATGGGCGTTCCAGTTTTCGGGAAATCTAAAGTGCTTTCTTCAAAGTTTCTATGTGGGCCTGCTGGTATAACGTCCCCTGCCAGATCTGTCTGTTGTCTTTTGTTTGTTCAGCTAAACACAGGTCTATGGAGCATATATCTATGCCTGCATGTACACACATATTTTTCTTTCATCATCTCAAAAGACTGCATGCTTTCCCTTCTGAGGAATCTCTTTCTAGTGCAGTGTTGTTTTTGCAGTTGAATGTTCCTTTTTTGCTGTAAAGTCTTTGTTTTCATTGCTATCACTAGTTACTGTTTTCTCCAGAGTAGGAGAGGAAGGTGGAAAACTCTTCCCCAGATCAGGAAATGGCAGATGAGTAACATTTAAGGACAAATCCAGACAGTATATCCTGGAAGTGTTTTGCCAGATTGACCACATGTATGGTGGTCTTGATGGATCAATGTAAGTCGAGATATAGATGCCCGAATCAGTGCCTGTGTGCCTAAGTTGGCCCATGATGACCTACAATTTAGTCTGGCAATTTAACTTTTTTGTTTTGTGTTTGCACTGAAGTGTATATAAGTGAACTGCTTTTCATTATTAGATGTAAATGTTCATATAATATAGTTGGAAATAACAGCAACAGCTTTTGGCCCACATCACGCAATTAAGTTTTAATTCTTTTGTTGTTTCAGGCGTAGATGAGTGGTTCATGTCTGGTACATATGCATCCTAACGTTAAAAGAAAAATGAACAAGTGCAATGAACAAGAAAAAGATTTTTAGGACAATTTTTTTATTGTGACCTTTTTAATGAAAATAAACTGATTTTCCCTCAATTTATAGTTTCAGAATTCCAAAATAATAAAATCGTTGGCAGTATTGTAATGCTGAATGCAATATTTTTTGTTTTTTGTATTATATGTTTTTATTTATATACATTTTTATTTATAAAAAGTTATATCTTTATAGTTTATGTGTATATATATATATTTTTAAAACTATATGAGAAAATATTGAGAATCATTATTAAAAATAACAAAATTATGAAATGGTAAAACATCTGGATGCATTAACATTGTTTGGTGGGAGAATGTGATTACTTGTCAGAAATAAAGTAAATCATAATATTCCTCAAATTAGGTTACATATGTATTATATAATATATTGTATATATTATTAAATAGCCATGCTTTTGTGATATTTACCCTGATACATGGCATTTCTCCATTTCTCTATGTTTAGAAATAGATCAGAGTAAACACAAGCTATTATTGTCTTTAATAGAAAAATGTATGTCTTTTTTTTTTTTTAAGTAAGTCTGGAATCCAGTGTCTCAGCGAACTTCTCATGCTGTTGGAAAGCATGTTGTCATTTTTGTTGTGTTCTGTTCTTTTTATCTCGTTCTATGTGTATTCTGGAAATGACATTATCCCTCTCGTCACTTTCTTCACTTGACCAAATATAGATCTGGCACGTCTAAGCGCTTAAAACGTCCAACACGTGATAATGAATAGATAATCATTATTTAAATGAGTGTCATGAAAACATGTTCCGGTCATATTTCTACCCAAACTCTCATGAAAACACTAATATGTAAAAGCTTCACTTGCTTTAATCAAAATGTCAGATTTTGGGGGGGGGGTTGAATTATGACCTGCGCACATTCTTGATTGGTTTCCTGAGATTTGTGTATTTTGAA
Source organism: Labeo calbasu (assembly GCA_019740295.1). Classification (NCBI taxonomy): domain Eukaryota; kingdom Metazoa; phylum Chordata; class Actinopteri; order Cypriniformes; family Cyprinidae; genus Labeo; species Labeo calbasu. The sequence continues at coordinate 25,744 of JAHKKF010534386.1, forward strand.
ATCAAGGGTAATCCAGGCAGCAAAATGTGTTACAATATACAACAGAACACTTCTAACTTTCAGATTCATCCAGCATGTATTACCACTAACGGTTTTTCGCCTTTCTGCTGTAATCGTCTTTTAATCGTCCTTTAGTTGCAGTACAAATAATCAAACAGCAATTTGAGTTTTCAGAGATGGCCGTTTGATGAATTGGCCTGTTGAGAGGAATCGTTACCATCAGTGCTGTTCTGCTAATTAACTTTATTTACACAGACCGTTATGAACGCAATGAACAATTCAATTTGAGACGTGCTTCATGCTGATTATCAAGTCTGACGTTAACTGCGGTATGATTGATGAATCATGTTATGATGTCATTGTTGTATATTAAGTGTTGCCTCATCATCTATTTTAAACAGCTGTGATCTGACTGTTTGTAAAACATTAGTGATGTAATATAGTCCTTATTTCAGAGACTGCGTGCAACATTTACTGCTTAAAATGATAGTGGACTTTTTTATTTTTGCACTAAAATTGCTGCAACTTTGCTCCTTTAGCAAGTACTTTCATTCGAAATAAAGGAACCTTGTCACAATTCAGAACCTTTAAACAAGAATAGTGAACTTATTCTGGTTTACTATGGAGTAGTAAATAGTTTCTAAATGCATTTTAGAAACCACGACAGAAAATTTTAATTTTTATGGCATTTATTCCATGTTTGTTAAGTTCTGAGAACATTCACTCTTTTTCCCAGAAAAACAGACCGCAAATGTTGATGGCTCATCCTAAAAATATTTTGGTGTATGATTTATTTTAAAACCATTTTCGCTCAGAAATTGCTAGTAAATTTCACAAATATTTACAAAGAAATGGCAAGTAATTTAAAATGATTAAACATGACATTTAAACAAGGCATTTAAGTAGAAAGACTTAAATGCTATTTTATTGTAAAGTCTTTGTTTTACATTGCAAAATAATTCAGTGTGTACAGATTTTGGGTGGACGATCTTCCTAAAAAAACGCATGAAATCAAGATCTACAATCTAAATTTTGATCTTTTAAATTTTGAGATGTGCTATCGAGAATATCCAGATTTGAACAAGCCTATAACTTATCTATTTAAACAATTTAAAACACAGTAATGCATTAAACAACCAAAATAGTCAGCCTTAGTTAAACACTTAATCACTGTATCAAATACATTGTACGTCAAACTAAAATTTGATTCACCGCATTACTTGCTCGTGGTAAGTTTTTTTTTTTTTAATATGTCACCACCCAGGAAAAACTTATGATAGAGACACATAATATAATTGAAAAGCAGATCGTAAACGTCATAAAATTGTCAGATCACTCACCCCTAGGTCAATCAGATTCTCTAGTGTCTAGCCAGTAGCAAACCGCGTAAAGTTATCATGTTAAATTTCAATGGGAAGTGCATTAACAAGGCTTCCCAGATGGGGTTGTGGGTTGTTCCCTGGAAGACTTTTTCCCTGGAAGACAGTGAATATCTGTTTCTTTTTATCCGTCACAACATCAGTAACTTTACATCTTATCTCTTATCTGTAGCTGCCCGAAGACAGATTGTTTAACAAGAAATCTCAAGCTGACATGTCACACTTTACAGTTTCCGAGAAGCGTGTGTCTGCGTAATCTGAAAAATTATGTCATCACAGTGCTCTGATATTATCAGACTGATGACAGGATACAGTATTCCAGAATCAACGAACATGGAGATCACAGCTGATATTGATGCCTGTCCTGTCAGCCTCATGCTTTTATTGCATAAGAGGTATTGCGTGCATTGATGTGCATTGCATAAAGGCATCATACTAAAATATGAACTGCTAGAAAGTTTTTTTTAAAGAAGCCTATTGTGAAAAATGCAGTAAAATGTGAAATATTATTGTAATTTAAAATAACCGATTTCACTTTGAAAATTTAATTTATTCCTGTGATCAAAGCTGAATTTTCAGCATCATTACTCCAGTCTTCAGTGTCACATGATCCGTCAGAAATCATGCTAAAATTCTTAAAAAATGTCCTGCTTAAGAAACATTTCTGATTATTACCAGTGTTGAAAACAGTTGTGCTGCTTTTTTGGAAATGGTGATACTTTTTTTTTTAAAGATTTTTTTGAAAATTCAAAGCTCTAAAGAGCAGCATTTATTTGAAAAAGAAAAGTTTTGTAGCATTTTAAATGTCTTTGCTGTTCTTATCAATTTAATGCATACTTAATGCATACACTGTTTTTGTTTTAGCAGTTTGACTGTTTTGAACTCAAGTTTTTCATGACGTGAAGATGTTTTGCACTGGTGTCAGACTTTATATTATTTATATGTTGAATAATCTGATCTTTTGGTTTGTGTCCATCAGGTTCCAAATGAAATTGAAAACATGTTTAATTCACTAAATGAGACCCTGAACCACAAAACCAGTCTTAAGTAGCACAAGTATATTTGTAGCAATAGCCAACAATACGTTGTTTGGGACAAAATGATCGATTTTTCTTTTATGCCAAAAATCAGGATATTAAGGAAAAATCATGTTCCATGAAGATGTTTTGTTAATTTCCTACTGTAAATATATCTCAACTTAATTTTTGATTAGTAATATGCATTGCTAAGCATTGCTTTTTTTATTTTTGCACCCTCAGATTCCAGATATTCAAATAGTTGTGTCTCAGCCAAATATTGTCCTATTCTTACAAACATCAATGAAAAGCTTATCTATTCAGCTTTTAGATCATGCATAAATCTTAATTTTAAAAAATTGACCCTTATGACTGGTTTTGTGGTCCATGGTCACATGTTATACAAAAACAGGCATCGCCAGATGGTACTTAATACATAAACCATTTTGTGTAGTATTTCCGTCAAAATCAACTGTGTTGTGATTTATACTGTTGTGAGTGTGATATGATATTACCAGTGCTGTACCACCCACCTATAGAGTCACATTTGCTGTTGTCAACTTTAACACACCCAGCTGTAATTTATATGACTTGCACGTGTCTAAAGTTTTCTTTTAGCAATTGCAAATGATTAGAAAACACACAGTGTGACAAACTACCTGTTTCCTGAGCAAGTCTCTATCAGCTCTGGAAAGGTTCTCATGTTTTCACTATTCGAAACTTTCCAGAACTCAGGAAACTGGTAGTTTGTCACTCATGCTCAATTTCCAGTAAATGTACTAAAACTTGAATTCTTGCTTTGTAAACCTATTTGACAACATCTTTTGAAATTCCATGATGTTTACATTATTATTTTCGATCTAGTTGGTTTTGAGGAGTTTTTAAAAACTCCCTTCATAGACTCAACTTACAGGAATCATTCTCAGAATGCTCTGGCAAGGTTTTGCTCAAAGTTATGAACAAACATTCTGCTAGTAAGGTTTATAGAACGTTTGTTTAAAGTTGTGTTTAAAGTCACATTCCCAAATTGTTCTTT
>JAHKKF010534388.1:6693-24459 GCA_019740295.1 Labeo calbasu
CTAGTAAACTTCGCTATAGAATGCGCTATGCGGAAGTAAATGGGCTGTCCGAGATTCTACCGGAAATACGTCAGCAGCGTTCGTGCATAGAGTCCATTTTAAAAATGAACTTCTTTTAACTTGACAGCATGTTATAATCCCTAAAGAACATCTGTTACATTATATATAAATGACAAATTAGAGGAAAAACTACTAGGGTGAGGTCAGCTAAAACAGGACACGTTTTGGTAAATAACTTCAAATAAGCTATGCAGGAGATCTGATGATATTTTTATGAATTAGCATGGGTCATAACCAGCAATTTCTACCTAAAATGACCTTTTTCACAAAAATCAAAGTTTCTTCTTTAAATTAAACGAAAGAGCATGTCAAAACATTGTTCATAAACCTTTGCTTTGTTGGTAAGATTACAATTGCTTTAGTACCCTTATTAGTGACTAATGAAATATACTATGTCAGGCTCACTTACCTTCTCTGACAAGCTTCATGTAACACTCTGCCGTGCCTGCCTTAAAAACGTATAATTAGTTGCATGTCAACAAGTTTTGAAGCAACAATGCAAGATCAGTTAGTGTGTGTAGTGACTGTAAAAATGTAAAGAGATATGACACTAGGACCTTATTTGGCCCATTTTAGATGACTTTACCCTACTTAATCTGTCCCTTTTATGCATGTTTTCTCTTCAGTATGAGAAAAACATTACCAGAAGTCCATGCATAAAGCATAACATTTTTTTACAGTGTATGTAAGCTTGTTTTTATCCACCTCTTCCTTTAAAATGATAAAAACAGTGGTATAAAGTCTTAAATTAATCTGAAAACCAGTGTCATGCTTATACAGTAATAATCCCATCAGTGACAGATTTATGTTGGCCTGTGTAGTCAGCTGTTACCCAAAGACAAATTTAAATAGCGAGAGAAAACAATGTGTGATTTTCAAGCATATCTCTTATGTGCCATCAGTACAGGCTCACGCTGGCTTCGTTTCCGGCCTCGTCCTTTTTGAAGAGCAACTGGACGTTTTGATGAGCAATAGAACCCATCTGCTCCTTAAATTCCTCCAACTGGTGTGTGAATATGACGTAGACTATATGTTCAGCGAGAACCCTCGTCCTTCTGTTACCTGGACTTCGCTCTGGGAAAGTGTCGCAGATTTTCTGCCCGTTTGGCCGCGGCCGTCTTGGAGAACGAATTCGTACCTACGACGCGTCTGCCCGACCCCACAACTGTCCCTCGCGAAGGCGAGCTGGATGCGGCGGCGCGTTAATTCAACACGCTAAAGGCTCATCTATTGTGTGATAGTAGGAAGACTGCTGAACAGAAGGTCCGCTGTCTCTCCACACTCGCCGCGCGAACCCACCCTCACCCCCTTTCATAACGATGGCAGATGGCTCCCGATGAATCCTTCATAATCATGTCAGGACGGCTCCTCCAATCCCAATTCATCTCTTTAAACACATTTCAGCAGACAGAGAATTACACAAAAGATAAAAGCGGCCACCGGACGACAAAGACAAACAAACATCCGCTCGGCGAGCAAGTGTTCCTATTCCGTAATACCGTTCGGCCTTCGGAAATGCGAGTCGAAAACACAATTTTCCACACAAAATATTGACTTTTGTATTCTTTTGTCTGCTAATGTCAAACTCGGCCCATGTAACGTTGTTAATTGTGGTTCAGGTGAGGTTTGTCTCACCTCATTTCAAGGTCATGCACCACTAAGGCCATTTTCTTGACTCAAAGGGCACGTAATTTCACAGCAGTGTACTCCTCATTAATCCCTCCTGAGTGGGTGCTTGGGAAGTTCCAGATCACAGATTTGTTTTGCTCTTGTTTTCTGACTCACTGCGTCTCACGGCTCCACCGAAACATTAACCCCTGCACCCCACCCCGCTAAACGTGCGCACACACGCTCACGCGACAACAATCACAAAGAGGCTCTTTTCGCTAATGTTCCTTGTTTGTGGATGAGTTACTTTGAAGGGTGTGGGAAAGATTGACGGTCTGGCCTGGTGGAAATTCAAAGATTTAGAACCAAAAATGTCCTAATTAGTCCTAACAGTTTTAAGATTTTTATTAATACATTATTTTGTATGTTTTTTAACATTTTCTTTTTGGAGGCTGTTGGCTGGTCACCATCATGTAGGTGATATTTAGGGTTTTTTTTACTATAGAAGCAAAATTTTTTTTTTGCAATATGGTGCTTGTACAAGTGACTTTAAGCAAACCCTGGACCACAAACCAGTCTTAAGTAACACGGGTATATTTGTAGCAGTAGCCAAAAATACATTGTATGGGTCAAAATGATCGATTTTTCTTTTATGCCAAAAATCATTAGGATATTAAGTTCCATGAAGATATTTTGTAAATGTTCTACCGTAAATATATCAAAACTTCATTTTTGATTAGTAATGTGCTTTGCTAAGAACTTCATTTAGACAACTTCAAAGGTGATTTTCTCAATATTTAGATTTTTTTGCAACCTCAGATTTCAGATTTTTAAATAGTTGCATCTTGGCCAAATATTGTCCTATACTAACAAACAATACATCAGTGGAATGGTTTTGTGGTCCAGGATCACATGTAAGTCTCATTGAACTTCTAGGATAAATGCTGTTGTGTGAGCTCAGTATGAACATTTTGTTGTCAAACGCACTTTCCAGCAATTTGTGTGTGCGTCTTTGTTCACATAGTCCAGCAATTTTCACTTTTCATTCCTTTTCATTTCTTTCCGCTAAACTTTTGTTGATGCATGAATAATTTATGAGGAAAACTGAAGCTCTTTCATCAACATGAAATAACAATTTGCAAATTTATGGAAACCACTAATTACTCGCCTTATTTGCCGTGACTATGATATTAAATATTCATAAATGTGTGATTATTTTTCTGATTTGTCTGTGGTTTGTTTTCAGACACCATTTTCAATAAATGAGATGCTTTGCAGCAGAAAAAAAAAGCTGAAGCGGAATAAAAATGTTTTGATTCACGTCTTCCGCGCAGAACTTGTCTGAAACAAAACAAAATTAACCTTAACCCTTCACGTCATATATTCCAAAGCCAACTGTAATATTATAAAGCTGTTACTGAATTTATATCTCTTCTACATGGGGATCTGAGTATCTCAGACCACTAACCACAACTGACAGCATTTTGCAGTTGTTCTTTGTCTCAAAGGGCTCATCTGATCTCTCAGTAATGGTGAGATGTTGGATCCCAGCTGGGACTCTCAAATGAGCCCCCCGTCACCGCATCTGAAGGTAATGCCGGCGTTTAACCTTAAATTTACGACTTTGTTATATCAGAATTAATTACTGATAGTTCCAACAAACTGAAATGGTGCTGACGAAAACACTAAGCACAGGCAATTTAGCTCTATTTGCACATTAATTTGGGCCCACCTGTGATGCTCACTGTGCTGAGTAGCTACATCAGTTTTCATTACAGCTCACGCCGAGTGGTTTTAGTTGAATTACGGTATTAATTATCGAATTCACAAGGTATGAGGGTGACTAACGCTCCTCCGCAGACACCTGTGAAAGTTTTCCGTTCCTCCTGGAGATGGTTTGCATGTCTCCTTGGCATAACCTTCCAAAAAAAAAAAAAAAAAAAATCTGGTAATGAGCTGTCATGATCATCCGGATAACGTTAGGGCTGTTTTATCCTGCAAATATCAACTCAGAGAACCTGAAATAAGCTGAAATTGTAAGTTCGGGTCCAGTTTCCTTGACAGGTCGAGGTCGAGAATCAAAGAGGGCTGTCGTTTAGCCCTTGGCTGGATTTTCATGTAGTAAAGTGCTGTATTAATCATAATCACACAACACCATTAGACTATGTCATTCTATTACAGAAATCACATTATCATACATTTCATTAATTAAAGTCTAACCCAGTCAACCTACTCAGAGAGGTGCCACCTCCAGAGGGGAAAAGCGGAAGGGATAAGTAGTTGAGAGTGGAGAGCAGAGGTCAAAGGTCACTCTACTCTCCAACATGACATAAAAGAGGTGCGATATTTGCATGTACAGGGCTTTCGAGACAACTCCGGCGGGCAGGTTTTGATGGGTTCTTCTCCTGATGAGTGTCCTCTAACTGCGGGGAGATTTGAGGTACAGGTGAAGGCGCAATTACATCCTGGGTCAGGCGTGACATAGGACAACAACTCCTCTGTTTCTCAGTGGCCCCCCAAATTAACATGGAGTGGCCTGGATGAGTGCTACCTGTCATAGACCGGTGTGACGATGCTTAAAAGTGTGCCTCTTTCCAGAATGCCCTCCATGCCCCCCATTTATCCCAGCAAGATTGCCATTTTCTCAAGTACACAAACAACTGCAATTATCACAGGTAGCTTGCACTTTACCCAGCTCTTGTAAACACATTCAACTTCGTGCGAAACTGGGTAAAAGCCTAGTGAATTCTAAAAACTCTGCGGCTCATTATATTGTGAGTAGAGGAATGTGAAAATGAAGGCTGGTGTTTGCCAACAGTTTTTGGAGTGTTTATCCACAAAGGTTTTGTAATAGATGCAACGGTACTGTAAATTTTAACACCATAAGAGATGTGGCAGCAGTGTTAAGGTTTGTATAATGAGCATCCAAACCGCAGTGGCAAAGATCGCAATTAAAATATCACGCAGTGAACTGCCATAACCCACTAATTATGAGAAAATTGTGGAAACATATAACACAAATTCTTTAGTTAAAACATTATTCTTGGTTTTAAACAACTGAGGCGTCCCGCTTCAGAATTTAGAATTGAATGTAGGCTACTTTAGTAGCCACTGAAAAGTAAGAGTATTTAAACAGCTGAACTATTAGCATTGCCCTATAATACTTACTTCTGATTGGTCAATATATGACTTGAAATTAACAATATAGGCTCAGTGGAAATACGTATCAGCTCAGAGTATATGCATTTCTGCAAACTAAAAAAAACCCATACCTATATGTACAAATCACTGCAGGGTTCAATTGAAATTCCACTTTAGTTAAAATAGCATGGTTGACGCTTCACAAACAGCTTGATTGACAGGCGATCTGACCAATCATAACACCAAATCCGCCATTCTGTCTGGCAAACAAATCTGAGAAAAAAGTAGATCAAATTCGGTGGACTTAAACTTGAAAAATTGTGTATATTTCCGTGGTTGAAATAAAATACGTTCTGAATGTTCATTCATGGTATTTTGTGCTTTAAGTAAAGGAAAAAGACGTTTGGTTCACGTGTCCATTGATCTGATAATACAGTGATCTCTCACAACACATTAAAGTGCCACAGAATGGTATATATTGTTTGAATTTCTCAAATAATGACAACATTTTAAAGCTGAGACCTTTTTTCATACCACAAGTAACCTGCCCTGTCTTGTCTGTCAGCGTGCTGTCAGTTTCCTCTTCGTTCCACAATGTATTTTTCACTGTGTGAGAACATGATGTGGAGTGTGAGAGCGCCATTGTTTGTCGGGTTTTTGCCAATTGGTAAGTCATGAAATTACCAAAAGTACTAATACATTACGTAACTGTTATGTCGTGTGTTATCAGGGATTTTTCCAACACAATAGAGCATTAACCTTTAGTGACACTGGATATTTGAATTTGAACATCCTCAATACTTAAAACGCACCAATAGGTGCCTGTACTAATCTAACTAAAACGTGCCACGGTCACGCATTGAACGTGTGTTTTAGTGACACTCCCTGGACATTTCACTGAGTCTGGGTTGCTTCTTCAGATATATCTAAATAATGATCGCATTATGTTTCTCGCTTCTCGATGCTGCTTGCATCCGCAGGGTTTTTGGTTAAAACGCGATTTAGATATGCGTATCTAGCGCCATCTTGCGTCTCAAAATGTTTACAAACAGTAAAAATTGCCTCAGAAAATGTCAGCAAATTTCACGGCTAGAAGCTCAAGATTCCCCTGTTACAGCAAGAAGACGAAGACATCGCTTGGAAAAACAACTAATTGGTAATCTGAATGGCAGTTTAATAACATGTGTAACGTTACCTCTGGTTTCATACACAAGGTTTAAGTCCAGTCCCAGACTAAAATGTAAGTGTGAGCTGTTTTAAGTGAAAGAAACTTGCACTGATTGATCTTAACATATATGAGTGCCTTTGTTTTGCAAACCAATGTTTTTTCTAAAGCATGTTTATAAAAATTACTTAAATGTCCTATTTAAAATATGGCCTAATCTTATATAGTCTAAGCCCTGACTGTTAACCCAGGCTGTAATGTAATATTGTAATATTGATGTATTGTTTTGTTAGGACACCTATTGGTTTTTACGTTGTGGACGGATTATTTTTCGTAGCCCAGGTTAATCTAGCTTAAATCTAAATTTAAATTTTATGTGGTGGTGGTATATATATTTATATATATAAGATAAATAAATAAATGTATACGATACGATTTCTCGCGCTATGTTCATATATTGAATTGAGTTTAGTCAATTTTACGAACTTGGTTTAGATTAACGGACGTTGTTCGTTTATTTATTTATTTTTTTGTATGGAGTGTGTACAAACACATACCGTGTAAATAAAAAAAATGACTGTACATAAATACAGCTTCTGCTTCTGTTGTCCGGTTAAGATTGGCCATAGTTACAGGGTGATGGTGGAGATTTCAAAATGGCCAAATATTGGCCTGGCTGATATATATTGTCTATATGGAGTTTGAGTAGTGTATCGGAAGATATACAGGTGATCAGACAGACAGGCAGTGCCGGTGTCTGCCATCTCTCTGGGCCTGATTAGCATGTGTACTGTATGTTCTCTCATGCTGCAGTGTTGACCTGTGCTGTCATATCCCTGATTAGCTCCCTGATTCACTTTCCTTGTTCAGTAATGTGCAATCAATCATAATCAATTAGCCAAAATGTTGAATCATTAAAACCATTATCATTAATTAAAATAATTATCACTTTCTGCCAATGCTTCATTGCCACTGTTGTCTAACGTGTCTGCAGCCCACCAGACTCTCTCTTGCTCTTTCTCTCTTTCTCTTTCTCGCTCTTTCTCTCAGCTCTGATACGTTGAAGGGAAAGACTTTCTACTGCTGAGAATCGTACTGATGAGCTCTTAATATTTATTTCTCAATCTTCTTTAATTTTTTAAAATCACAAATTTAAGTATAAAATCACTTATGACTTACTACTTGTTTTAGAATGAAAAGACATGCATTTAAGAAGTCTCATTGTACTCAAAATGCAAAATATTTTTTGCTAATAAATGCTGTACATTTGTATTATATAAATACTAATCCACTTCTTTGCAATTAGCTGCATTTAAACATTGTTTTGTAGATCAAATCAACATTTTTTAAAGCACTTGAAGTTAAATGGTTGGTTATTTAAAATCAAACCAACATCATATAATAGCATTTACATATTGTAATGATTGGTCTTGTTTCATTGCATTTTGTCTATTTATCAAACCATATTTTATATTACTTACAGGATCTTTCTCTCCCTCTATCTATAATACTGTATTCATAACTGTCTGTATTTACAACTTATCTATCACTTTACGTAAACCTTCAGACCTAACGTGTCTAATTGTCTGTATCAAAATAAAGAAGTCTGTATTATCTTTGATGCTATAAAATCATTGCTCTGTTTATTCGTCCAACCCAACACAGCAGCACTGGCTCAACCAGTACTGTGTGTTTGTCGGCCAGTGGCAATGTTTGGGAAACCTGTTTGACAACAATTACTACTTTTTGCAGTTCCTACTAGTGCTGTTTTTTTTACTTCAGGAAATGCAAATCTAGCTTTTTTTCTGCCTTATAAACTATTGAAATTGTCCCTATAATAATGGCACAACAATGACTACTTGACATTGAATGCCCTGATGTGTCTCTGTCAGGCGGTGTATCATCTTCAATAAGTGAACATTACAGCACTAGTTCCACTCTCTCACGCTTGACTCATTTTCCGCTGTTGATGCACTTGTGAATTTTGCAGGACTCTGAGAGAGATGCCGGTAATGATGTGTAAACATCCAAAAGGCGCACTGCACACAAGCCCTGAGGGCAGAAAGGAGGATAGAGAGAGTCATCCGAAAACGCACAGGAATGGCGGTAATTCCATCTTTTCACATGACTGTCAGTACGCTTATACTCTCTGCTCCAGGTTTAAACCTGAAATAGACCTGTCATCTTAAAACTCTCAATAATTGCTCATGGCAAATTTTCCTTGAACGTGCCCAGGGGCCGCACGCTCGTGTACGTACCCCCGTCGACTGCGTCTCCAGTCAAGCTCACCCGTGAGATTGAGGTCTCTGCACAGCACTGCTCAGGGGAATCTGAGACATCATTTAATGCTACGGTGCTAAAGCAGGCGTCTCATTGGGGTCACGTCGCACCCTCGAAATGGAAATTGACCCGAACGTTGCAGGGGATCCCACACGCAGCAGCGTTAAATCACTCTGTCATGAGTGAACTTCCACTAAGGGCCACACTGCAAGGGTCCTTGCGTCCTCAGATAGCACGGCGGCTCATGCTATGTTATCCAGATTCAAGACTCTTTGCTGTCAGTGCGTAGGGGGGAGATGGGAGATGCTGCGTCTTCCGTAGCAGTCTGCCTGCTGGGTAGAGGAAGGGAAGGAGGCTTACTCTGAGATTTTTTTCTTAACAAAAGATATCACTTGAGCCGTACCCTTTTAAAGGGTACTCATAAGTACCGTTTAGCAACTAATGTGTGCCCGTTTGAGGTAAATAATGTACATAGTTGTACCTTGTGAAAGATTACTGACCCAGTTGTACCTTTTTTTTGAGAATGCAGTGAGACCAGGCCTGGAGAAGTAGGTTCTTGAAACATGAGGCACGCCACTGAGGAGCCCATCTATGGAGTGGCATATGAAACCCACCTGATTACATTACTAGCAAACGGTCTGCAGGAATGAGTGTAATTGTAGCTCATTATAAGCTCTGGAGTGTGACGTGGTTAAAAGAGATTACATTTTTCCATATTCAGAACTATCATGAACTCTGTTTGAAGGCTTTGTTTCAAACATGGCAGTGAGAAACTACGAAACTATAGAAGCCTGTTTCCATCACTGAATAAAAAATGTAAAAAAAAGTAATTGCGACTTTTTATCTCGCAATTTTGGCATTTTCTCAGATCTGGGTGATACAAACTTGCAGTTCTGACTTTTTTCTCAGAATTGTGTGATATAAACTTGCAATTACCAGTTATAAAGTCAGAATTGTAAGATATAAATTCACAATTCTAAGAGATAAAGTCAGAATCACGAGATATAAACTCACAATTCAGATATAAACCTTTTATCTCAGAATTGAGAGTATATGTCTTATAATTCTGAGAAAAAAAGTCAGAATTGCGAGAAAAAATTTCAGAATGGCAAGATATAAACTCGCAATTGTGAGAAAAAAGTCTGAATTGCGAGAAAAAATTTCAGAATGGCAAGATATAAATTCGCAATTGCGAGGAAAAAGTCTGAATTGCAAAATGCAAACTCGCAATTGAGAGAAAAGAGACAGAATTGGGAGATACAAACTTGCATTTGCGAGAAAACTCAATTCTGACTTTATAACTCGCAATTGCAAGTTTATATCTCACAGTTATGAGAAAAAGTGAAAACTTTGAGATATAAACTTGCAATAAGAAAAAGGCAGAATTTATTTTACAATTGTAACTGTATTTCTTGCAGTTTATATCACAAATTGCGTGTTTATAAATTCAAACTGCGAGGCTGATAGTTTTTCTCTGAATTGCGAGGGAAAAAATCAGAATTGTGGGGAAAAAAGTCAGAATTGTGAGATATAAACTAGCCTTTGTGGGAAAAAAGTCAGAATTGTGAGATTTATCTAAAAAATCTGACTTTGTTTCCTGCAATTTATATCAAGCAATTGCGAGTTTGTATCTCACAATTTTGAGAGAAAACGTCAGAATTGTGAGATGTAAAGTCGTAATTGCGAGAACAAAAGTCAGAATTGTGAGATAAAAAGTCAAATTAAAATTCTGTCATTAATTACTCACCCTCATATCATTCTAAGCCTTTAATCTTCAGAACACAAATTAAGATATTTTTGATGAAATCCACAAACTTTCTGACCCTACATAGACAGCAGCGCAACTACCAAGTTCAAGGCCCAGAAAGGTAGTAAGGACATCATTAAAATAGTCTGTGTGACATCAGTAGTTGAACCTTAATGTTACAAAGCTACAAGAATGCTTTTTGTGCGCAAAGACGAAAATAATGACTTTATTTGACAATTTCTTCTCTTCTGTGTCAGTCACCAGACACCTATAGCAGCAGTATATATATGGTGCATTAATATGATAAATGCAATAAAAAACTGTGAAGAACTGTGATACGCGAATGATATCACATAGCTCGTTTGTTTGCATGATGGATGGGTCCTGCTCATCTACTCAGACTGTTTGTGCTTAAAGGCTCTCATTGGTGTAAAAAAAACCCAAGGCAGGCCGTGCTGGCTGTCGTGTCATAAAGGATGCAGGCCGAGAACGCAGACATGATTTCATGGCTAATGATTCCCGCGCTAATATCACTATGGGCAGCGGAGAGGATAACCAAGTTGAGCTGTCTTAGCTCAAATGATTCAATTAGGCCAGCTGTCCCCATTTGTCATGGCCCAACTCGCTTTTAGATTACCTTCCAAGAGCGCATACGTGCCTCTGCATTGGACATACCCACTCAACAATTTCTGAAAAAATAAAAGAATGAAAGAAAGAAAAAGAAAAGGAAGAATAGTAAGAAATAAATAAATTACAATTCTCAGATTAAGCACATAAAGCCAATTATTGGTGATAAATGTGACCTTTTGTTTCAAGCCAAGCTTGATGGCAAATGCTGGGTGTGAAATAGAGGGAAATCCCTGAAGCATGTCACATTGATTGGCAGGACAGAGATGGTCCTGCTATGCTTGAGAGAGACTGCAGATGAGACTACACATGAATGGGGTAAATCATTAACGCAAGTGGGTCAAAAACACATGGAAATAATACAATATATCCAAGTACAAATGCTCACGTTTACAGCAAGACTGCTAATTGGCATTTAAGCTAATTTCAGACTCTTTTAATTATTTATATGATACGTTTATACCAGACTTTATACCAGAAAAAAACATGACAGTAATATCACATGTGAGGGATCATGATTTCTAGTGTGAGAGGAGAACGTGTATTTGGAGACATGGCTCAGAATAGGGACATATACTTATTACAGTAATTCAGGACGGAAATCAACAGCAAGGAAAAGAGGGGGTCACACTTATCCATGTGAATTCACTCATTCACAGCAGCAAACATTCATTAATGCAATTTCCATCTATTTTGTCAGTCTTGTAACCCACAATGCTAACAAGGGGCAGAGAAAATGAGGACTGTGGGCCTTGAATAAAAACAAGCACTTAAATCCTGGACCGTATCACAGGAAATTAACAATGCTCAGACACATCAGACACTGCTCTTGACCTTCAAGCCATCATTATTGGAGGGGCGCTAATAGAACAGTTGTCAGTTTACAGTTGTCAAACCAACAAATAACAAGAAAGTAAATAGCTTACAGATGAGGTTACTGATGGAAGATTTAGCTTAACAAACCTCAAGCATCAGTTAAGTGGCAGTAGGAAATAAAGCCTTTTTGCTCTCAAGGGCAATGGCATTATTATTTGTGATCTTCAAGATTATCTTGTTAAATATGCTTAGAGTTTTTGTAACAGTTACATTGTTAAATCCCTTTCAACTTTATATAGATGTAGATATGGAAGGAATATACTGAACTGAAATTCAAAAAAAATCAACAGGAATTACATTAGTCCATAAATATAAAAACACAGATAATTACATCCTTTTGTTAATTACACCATTTGTTTCCCAGATGTTTCTTAAACTAAGTATTAAGTTTAAATGAACTGTAAAATACCTTATAGTTAATAATTGTATATTTATAGGTAGTTTTTGAAGGTCAGTTTGTTTAAAGGGCTGATTCATTCAGGAATGAAGTAAATGGCTTTCTTTATGAATGGACCATTGAATCATTGGTTCAACCGATTTGTTCAAAATGCAGATTCATTCAGAAACGAATCATCACTGTGTGCTGCTCAGAGATGCACAGCTCTGCTGTCTTTAATAGGTAGTTTTTGAGTCGGTAAAACTGAGCAAAAACAGACGATATTCTGTTTTAAAAATAGCAATTTTAAAGGAGACCTATTATACAGTATGTAATATTTGACCCTGGACCACAAAATCAGTTGTAAGTGTAAATTTTTTTTAATTGATATTTATACATCACGTAAAAGCTAAATAAATAAGCATAGGACAATATTTGGCGAAATCTGGTATTCTAGATGCAAAAAATCCTTTAAATCGCCTTTAAAGTTGTTGAAATCAAGTTTTTAGCAATGCATATTACTAATCAAAAAGTTTTTATATATTTACGTTAGGAAATTTACGATTACGTTACTTTTCTGAATGATTTTTGGCATAAAAGAAAAATCAATAATTTTGACCCATACAATGTATTGTTGGCTATTGCTACAAATATACCGTGCTACTTATGACTGGTTTTGTGATCCAGAGTCACATGTAAGTCTCAGGTGTCCCCAGAATGTGTCTGTGAAGTTTCAACTTAAAATACCCCACAGATCAATTATTATATAATTTTGAAAATGCCTATTTTGAGCGGAAGCAGAAACACGCCGTTTTCATGCATGTCTCTTTAAATGCAAATGAGCTGCTCCCCATCCCCTTTTCCAGAACAGGGCTGTGCCTTTACAGCTCACACCTCAGATACTCTGCTAAAAAACATCTGTTTAGTTTTGACTATCATGTCTATCAGGCTGAAATCATGTGTTTTTAACGAGGTTAGTTTGAACTTCTGATATACCGTTTGTTTAGCGCACACAAGCGAAGCAAGCGAACAGAAAGTGGCTGTCACACAGCATGTGCGTACTAAACTAAGTTCTCTTTCATGTCTTATTGCGCTTAAAGGGATCATCGGATGCAAAGTTCACTTTTTCATGTTGTTTAAACATTAATGTGTGTTGGCAGTGTATGTACAAATCTACCCTATAATGATAAAAATCCATGCAGTAGTTTTTAATGAATCTGTAAAAATAATGTCTCCTTTTTCAAATCGAGCCATTCTCAGATGGCGTCACACCAACAGAGGCCGCTCCCACGATAGTGGATTGACATGAGCGTCTTACCTCAGATCAGCTGTCACAGTCCGACCTCCATTGTTTTGTTGCCGAAGCAGGGATGTAAGTTAGACAAGAATATCTCCGATTGAGTGATTGAGGTGTTGTGTTTCTGGATGTAATAATGAACGTAGTGGTTGTCATTTACTCCCGACATCTGAGTTGCTAAAGATGCAGTGGATTACATTTGTATGTGAAGGGAATGCGCCTCCAATCTACATAAATGCGTCTATGTCCGCGTAAATCATTCGTGATCCAGCTTCACCTACAGCAGAAGTGAGTATAAGGTTTTTTTTTCTGAATGTCTGCAATCACCTTTCCTAATAACGTGCTAGTTAGCAAGTT
The DNA here is from genome assembly GCA_019740295.1 of Labeo calbasu. Taxonomy (NCBI): domain Eukaryota; kingdom Metazoa; phylum Chordata; class Actinopteri; order Cypriniformes; family Cyprinidae; genus Labeo; species Labeo calbasu. The sequence continues at coordinate 20,228 of JAHKKF010534388.1, forward strand.
TAGCAGCTAAGCACGGCTAAATGTGGCTAAAGTAAACAGGCTCGTCACTCCACAGAGAGAAGAGAGGGGCGGGGCGAGCAGAGCTCATTAACATTTAAAGCAGCCTCGACCATAACAGGATGAMGGTTAAAAGGGTGTTGTTTTATATTGGATTTAAAGATTTGTCTTTGATAAAACAAACAATCGGAGATGTTTAGCCTGCTTATACGGTTACATCTGAGTTGACATTACGGCTTTGACTTTACCGTGCTCCCCAGCATGATGTTCTCTCTGCACATTCTGTTTAAAGGTCAAAGATTATCACCTCATTCAAACAGTCATCTTTTGATGAAACGTTGCGGCGTTTGGAGCGTTCCCGGCGACTCGTGTCCCCTCCTGCTAGCGGCGTGCTTTGTTTAGCCGAAGATGCTGGCACCGGTCCTGTCCCTCCCTACCTGCAGCATCAAGCAGGCTGCATTAGGGGGCTGAGGCCATGCCAAAACACAATTTGGACTGTCTCCAGCACTTCATTGGAAAGTAATGGTTTTCACTGAACTGAGTTATGACCAGCTGTTTGCAGACAGTCTGTGACATACTGATAGACCAGAACACCGTATGTTGCTTTCCAAATCAAATGATACAAGGAGTGTGACAGAGTGGTGAAACATCTGTCATTAGCAATTTTCAGCACGCTCCACTAATTCTGGACAAAATATGGGTAATGAAGTTACCGCAGGAAACTTCAAATACTGTCAGCGCAACAAGGCTGTAAGAAAGCGGTGTTCACGAAGGCTTATAATCTAATTCATTTGTTGTAAGACATACAGACGGAGCGATAATTGTTTTTGATCATCGTATTTTAAAATGCAAATCACAAATGTTCTTCTTTAATCAAAGAACAAAAATCAAGGACGGGCGGGAGATTTGTTCCTTGTTACCGAGACTCCCTCCCTTGTAGTTCTTGCCATCGGAGGGGGTATCTGAGCGAGGGCCACAAGGTTTGACGCGTCTGAGCGTCATTGCTCACTCGACCCAGTTGCACGATTCCAGTCTGCCTTGTTCTCTGTGATCTACTGAAAAGACATCCTGCTGTTACAGAGAGCTGAAATTGAAGTGTTTTATCTTGCCAGCTGCAAGAGACCGCCATATGCAATTTCACATTCGCCTATACAGTAGTTCTTTCAATACTGACTCTCATTTCATTAGCTTGTTTTAGTAATGGTTTATAGAGTGAGATAAGTGGATTATGTTTTGGACAGTTTGTAAAGCTTGATATCTGACAAATTTACCAAACAAAATGCTGAATTTCATAATTCCATAGTAAAAAAAAAAAAAACTGGAAATAAATAAACAAATAAAAACTGGAAATAAAAGTAAAACAAATAAAAACATATTTGTTACTTGAATAAGATAAACATTAAAATACAAAAAATATATATATATTTATATATATTTTAAATGTTTGATTTCAGATAGTAGGCAACTTTTCTGATTTTAATTTAGTTTAACATGATGTACTAAAATAAACTAATACTGAAATAAAAAATGTTAAAACAAATAAACTAACTAAAACAAATTAAACTAACTAAAACTAAAACAAATCAAAATACAATGAATAAAAACTAAAAAAATAAAAATAAAAAATACTCAAAATAGTAAAAATGCACACCAAAATTACAAAAAACATATAGACATATACCCAAAAAACTACTAAAATGGCAAAAATGCAGAACAAAATTTTAACTTAAAATTTTAAATAACTAATAATTAAAATTTAAATTAAGTAACTAAAACTTAAACTGAAATAAAAATAAAATTAATAAAAACTATACAGACACACAAAAAGAAAACCTACTCAAAATTGAAAAAACGCACAACACAATGACACTAAATTTTAAAATAACTAATAATTAAAACTGAAATAAAAAATAAAATTAATAGAAACTATACAGACATAAAAAAGGAAAAAAAACTTCTTAAAATTGGAAAAAACGCACAACACGGTTACAAAAATTGTAACTAAAATTCCAAATAACTAATAATTAATATTTAAAATAACTAAAACTGAAATAAAATTAATAAAAACTATACAGACAAACCTACTCAAAATTGAAATGAAAAAAAAAAAACGCACAACACAATTACAAAAATTGTAACTAAATTTTAAAATGACTAATAATTAAAACTAAAATAAAACTAAAATTAATAGAAACTATACAGACATAAAAAAAAAAACTACTTAAAATTGGAAAAACGCACAGCACAGTTACAAAATTTGTAACTAAAATTCCAAATAACTAATAATTAATATTTAAAATAACTAAAACTGAAATAAAAATAAAATTAATAAAAACTATACAGACATAAAAAACCTACTCAAAATTGAAAAAAACGCACAACACAATTACAAAAATTGTAACTACATTTTAAAATAACTAATAATTAAAACTGAAATAAAAAATAAAATTAATAGAAGCTATACAGACATAAAAAAGGAAAAAAAAAACTACTTAAAATTGGAAAAATGCCCAACACAATTACAAAAAATGTAACTAAAATTCCTAATAACTGATAATTAATATTTAAAATAACTAAAACTGAAACTAAATTTTACTAAATGGAAATTCAAAAAATAAAAACTGCTTCCTGTTAATAAAAAATTATAATAGTATCTCAGTGATACTAACATTTTTGGTCTCTTATGATCACTCATGCTGCATTTATTTGATTTTAAATACAGTACAGTAAAATATTACTATTGTGAAAATATTCAAAATCTTTTGTAACATTTTTAAAATGTTTTTACTTGATCAATGAGTACTTGTTTAAGTACTTGTTTAAAAAAATAGTAATAAAATAATCTATATTAGATGCACCCACCCCTAACAGCATTTAAAAATATACAAAATGATTGTTGGTGGCTTACTATGTCAGTCAGATGGTTTCTGACTGTAAGTGGGCGGTTCTTGGCCAGAATAAGCTATATAGTGAAGCAGGCTTTATACCAGTAGTCAGAAGTCTGGCTATGTGAGACAAGCAGTAATATAGCTCAATAGTCCATGATGTGATCCATTATTGTTCTATTTTCTCAGGATGATGAGTGAGATCTGACTATAAAGCCTTTTCTATTTTTGTCAAATAGCACTTTGTATACCAACCTGAATAACATCTATATATATATGTATCTCAGGACAGGATTGGATAAAACACTTGCAATGTTCTTGAGTTCAGCTTCAAGGATTTGTCTTTCCAAATCATTGTCAGAGTAAGACATGTTGAAGCACGGTGGGCGTAATGAAGCGCTCCAGAGATCACTGCACAAACAAGGGGCCCGTTTTGGCAAAGCTTGGCAGCAGAAGGGCTATAAAATGATATGTGTTAATTTTGTGTTAATTATTATGGGTGCCACATGTTAAGCAGAATGTTCTACCATTGCAGAAGTTAGAAAAATCCACACAGATAATTATGGCTGAGTAAAAGTGGAGGGGAACAGTTGGACTGTGTGATTGTAAAGCTGTACTGCTGGAGTCCTGCCCCAGATCCGATGCCCTGTTTTACCTTTAGCAACGATGCGTCTCATGTGGCACGTGGGGTGAATTACTGGCACGACTGAACGGACGATAATCACCCAGAATTCTCCAGGGAGTGGGCGACTCCTCCTGGGAAGCACAGATCTCATTAATATGCAGACTCCCACAATTCCTGCTTGTAACCTATACTGTCGGTTGTTTAAAGCAAGGCAGGGTAAAAAACACTTATTTTCAATGGATTTCTACTTATCAATAACCTATTAATTAATAGAATCCAAACAATCAAAAAGAGTTTAAGTTATGATATAGCTGTTTAAATTGCAATGCAGTCATTTTATCATTTTTTTCTTTTACATTTTAGGCCCTAAATAAAAACCACACACTGCCTTCTTTTTTCTCACAAATGCAACTTTGTATCTCACAATTCTGACTTTTCTCTCACGATTGTGAGTTTATATGTCGTAATTCAGATTTTATTTCTCAGAATTGCAACTATTTTTTCCGCAATTGCAAATTTATATCACAGAATTCTGATTGTTAGTCTCGCAAATTGAGTTTGTATCTCGCAATTCTGACTTTTTTGTTGCAAATGCGATTTTATATCTCATAATTCTAATTTTATTTTTCTGAATTGCAATTACAAGTTTGTCACACAATTCTAACTTTTTATCTCACAAATAGGATATCTCACATTTATTTTTTTCTCTGAGCTTTTTCTTGCTA
>JAHKKF010534391.1:0-11507 GCA_019740295.1 Labeo calbasu
TGTTATTATTTTTGCTGTTTTTGTCATTTTTATTAGTTTTTTATATTAATTTTAATTGTAATTGTTTTTATTTTATTCATTTTACTACATTCATTTTATTTTTTTAATTTTAGTTATTTTAGTACATCAGTACTTTTAGTACAATTTTTATTTGTATATATTATATATTCATTTTACTGTAGATAAAAATGTAGAAATTTTGCTGTTTTGTCATTTTTATTATTTTTTTTTTTATCATTTTTTTTATTTATGTTTTTAATTTTGGTTAGTTTAGCAAATCAGGTTACTTCAGTGACCAAAATTCATCTGCTGCGTTCATGAACTATTTAAAGGAACAGTTTGTCTAAAAATGAAAATTGTGCTGATTACATTGACCAGACAATCAAAGATCACAATGAGTTTGTTTCTTCATCAGATTTGGAGAAATGCATAATTTCATCACTAATGGAAGTGAATGGGTGCCGTCAGAATGAGAGTCCAAACAGCTGATAAAAACATCACAATAAACCACAAGTAATCCACAGCCCATCAGTTCACATCTTGCGAAGACAAAAGAGACGTATGCAATGGTTTAAATGGCTAATTGTTGTTTTGTGTTTTATCCGGGGAAAAAAAGAACTAGAGAAATGTGCTTTAAACCAGTTATTAGAGAGGCTGGCGGGTTTAATCAGGTCTTGCAAACACACGGGTCAGTAATTAGAGAGCTGTAATGTCACTGGAACAGCACGAACGGCTGCCGTTTGGTTGCTTTCACACAAACACACTTTATACATTCACTATGAACTGTTTTTGCATAATAAAAATGAGTATATGCAGGTTTCTCCAGCACAATCTTCTTGAAAAAAGGGCGTGGAGTAAGACATCAATCATTGTCTGAGAGCTGCTATAAACACAGACATGTATTGGACTGAAAAAGGTCAAAGTCTGTGTTACAGACACTGAAGAAAGTGTGATAAAATGACAGAGAGACGCTTCGGTCTCACACCACGACCAGCGGTGGACCTCTGTATCTCATTAAATGTGTGAGAGACTAACGGCTAATAGTCTTAATGATCCAGACACGTCTGACAGAGAAGGTGGGAAGTTAACGTCTCATCCGTGTCGGAATGTCTGCGTTTCTGTGTGTGAGGAGAAAATAACATGGGAAAGAGATTAGAAGAGATTAGAACATACACTTCAAAACGTTGGATTCGTTCATCAGCAATCTGCAGAAAAAGTGAATAAAAAGAGTGAACAAAATAATGAAAAGAAAAAATAAAGAATAAACAAAAACAAATCAAAGATTTAATCTGAAAACAAATTAAAGAAAAACTAAATGAGAGAAGCAGTGATTTAAATTCAATTGATTCAAACTCGTGACTCACTAACAAGTGATTCACTAACAAAAACCAGATCAAAAAAGCCATTCATTTTTGCATTTAAACACTGCTTGTAATAATTTTAAAAAGCACGTATGTGAAGGGTAAACTGAGCTTTTCGAAACAACGAATCAATTAAACCACTGCATGGTAAAATGATTCACTGCTTCAAAGCGCTCCAATCTGATTGCGCATCGCGAATCATTTGATTCAGACCATGCCTTCGGAGAAGGTTCGCGAATCATTTGATCGGAACTTTGTGTATGCGAATCATCTGATTCAGTTCAGGATTTCAGAACGCATATTGCAAATCATTTGATTCAGATCGGAACTTCGGAGTTGGTTCACGAATCATTTCACGAATTGAGTGATTCGCAATCCGTGCTCCAGTCTGATTGTGTATCTCGAATCATTTGATTCAGATGTGACTTCAGAGAAGGTTCACGAATCATTTGATCGGAACTTTGTGTACTGCGAATCATTTGATTCAGTTCGGGATTTCAGAACGCATATTTCAAATCATTTGATTCAGATCGGAACTTCGGAGTTGGTTCACGAATCATTCCACGAATTGAATGATTCTCAATCCGTGCTCCGAGTCCTGAAATGATGCTTTGCGAATCATTATTCAGATCGGGACTTCGGAATGGGTTCGTTCGGAATCATTTGATTGTAACTTCGTGCATCACAAATCAAATGATTCATATCGGAACTTCAGAATGGGTTCGGAAATCATTTGTTAGGAACTTTGTGTCTTGAGAATCATTTGATTCAGTTCAGGACTTCAGAACACACATTGTGAATAATTTGATTTAAATTTCAGAGCTCCTTCACGAATTGAATGATTCGCGATCCACGCTCCGAGTCCTGAAATGATGCTTCTCTATTATTATTCAGATTCGAATCGCGGACCGCGAATCATTTGATTCAGATCGGCACCTTGGAGTGGGTTTGGGAAGAAAAAAGAAATATAAATATTAAAGATTAAAACATAAACTTCAAAACGCTGGATTCGTTCATCATCTGCAGAAAATAAAAAGTATAAAAAGTGATTAAAAAGAGTGAACAAAATAATGAAAAGAAAAAAAAAGAATAAACAAAAACAAATCAAAAATTTAATATGCAAACAAATTAAAGAAAAACGTGGAGAGATGATTCAAATGAGATTGATTCAGACTCATGACTCACTAACAAAAACCAGTTCAAAAGAGCCATTCATTTTTTAATTTAGACATCGCTTGTAATAATTGAAAAATCATGTATAGTGAAGAGTAAACTGAGCTTTTAGAAACTCTGAATCAATTAAACCATTGCATGGCAAAATGATTCACTGCTTCGAAGTGCTCCAATCTGATTGCGTATCGCGAATCATTTGATTGAGATCGTGACTTCTGAGAGGGTTTGCGAATCATTTGATCGGAACTTTGTGTACTGCGAATCATTTGATTCAGTTCGGGATTTCAGAACGCATATTGCAAATCATGTGATTCAGATCGGAACTTCGGAGTTGGTTCACGAATCATTTCGCGAACTGAATGATTCGCAATCCGTGCTCTAAGTCCTGAAATGATGCTTTGCGAATCATTACTCAGATCGGGACTTCGGAATGGGTTCGTTCGGTATCATATGATTGCAACTTCGTCCATCACAGATCAATTTATTCAGATCGGAACTTCAGAATGGGCTCGGGAATCATTTGATAGGAACTTTGTGTCTTGTGAATCATTTGATTCTGTTCAGGACTTCAGAACACACATTGTGAATCATTTGATTCAAATTTCAGAGCTGGTTCACGAATTGAATGATTCGCGATCCACGCTCCGGGTCCTGAAATGATGCTTCTCTATTATTATTCAGATTCGAATCGCAGACCGCGAATCATTTGATTCAGATCGTGACTTCGGAGAGGGTTCGCGAATCATTTGATCAGAACTTTGTGTATTGCAAATCATTTGATTCAGATCGGAACTTCGGAGTTGGTTCACAAATCATTTCGGGAATTGAACGACTCCGTTCTGAAATGATGCTTTGCGAATCATTATTCGGATCGGGACTTCGGAATGGATTTGTTCGGAATCATTTGATTGTAACTTTGTGTATTGCGAATCATTTGATTTAAATCGGAATTTCAGAGCTGGTTCACGAATTGAATGATTCGCGATACACGCTCCGAGTCCTGAAATGATGCTTCTCTATTAATATTCAGATTCGGATCGCGGACCGTGAATCATTTGATTCGGATCGGCACTTTGGAGTGGGTTTAAGTGGGAAAAAAGAGAAATTTAAGACTTTTTATTCTGAATGAAAAGGACAAACAAAAATGAATGGCAAAATTAAGAATGAACAAACAAAGAAATGAAAAAGAACAAAATAAAAACAAAAAAAAGGAAAAAAGAATTAAACTAAATGACAGAATAATTCAACAAACAAGAGAAAAAACAAAAAGAATGGAAAAACAACAGAAAAAGAGCAAGAACAAAGTAGTAAACAATGAAAAAGAAAAAAAAAGAAAAAATAATACACAAATTAACATTAACAAATAAAAACAAATATATAACAGACAACAACAATAAAAAAATGAAAAAAAAAATTGTAGAATAAATAAAAGAATGAACACATAAAAACAGATAAATATGAAAGAGCAAGAGAATGAATGAAATCGTAAACAAATTAAAGAGTAAACAACAAAAATATATATTTTAAAAAAAAAGAAATCGCAAAAGAAAAAATAGAACAAAAGAATGAAGAAAAGGTAGAACAAATAAAAGAATGAAAGAATGATTAAAAACAGATCAAATACACACAAGAATAAACAAGTATAAAAGCCAGAAAACAAATGAAAGTGAACAAAATGAAGAACAAATGAAAACTAACATATATGAAAGAAAAAAAATAACAAAAACATTAACAAAACAGAACAAGAAACTGAATAAACTGAAAATATGAATTTAGACATAAACATAAACAAGAGTGAATGAGCTCAAATAATAATTAAAAAAAAGATTCAACTAAAAAACAACTGATAGCAATGAAAACATAATAACAACAACAAACAAAAGGATGAAAAAGGACAGCAGTGACCTGCTTTAGGTGGAGACTTGGATGTATTTGATCATCATCATGATCTGTTATGCAACACTATAAATCAAAATCCTCTTATAATCAGTTTGTGAGCTCCAGAAACACGACAGCTTTAATTTAAAACCAAAGAACTGAGTTTATGAATTTATTTGGCTCAAGAACACAATCAGAAAAAAGAGTCTCGGTTTTGTCCCATATATAGCGCACATACATCCTCAGCGTGTTCAGTGTCGGTAATTACCTTTAAAGTTTGTTCCCCATAAATCAGCGGTGAATTGTTGTGCAGGACTGCGGCTCCTTCATTTGTTGATGAAATATTTCTCAATCCTGTAGAACTACAGCACAACAGCAACACCAGATACATCATGCAGACACTAGATTAGATTATCTTTATAAAGGCCTGTGGAACGAGCTGCTTTTGAGACGCATTTACATGTTTACAGGTACATTGGCTCTGGCCTGCAGTGCAGATGCTGTTTGCTTACAGATTACAGATCAACATCCAACACATCCACTATCATTACAAATTACCAACCATGCTTTCCACTTCAGCTCCGAAGCTTCTTTTTGAGTGTCAAGTGACTTTACAGGCACGCGTACGATTCAAACCCTCTCATTAGGACTAATTGTTGTTTATAGACTCATTTTAAGGCCTTTGATTCATCACTGTGTTCACAAGCATAATTATAGCCAACATGATGTAAACAGAAACCCGTAGACTCAAATAAAATTCTCAAATCAACAGCTGTGATAATGGTCCCATAACGGTTTTTAAAAGTTATGTGTATGTTAGAATAAAACATTCTTAAAATACTGTGTACAGAACCTTCTTATATATATATTTGAGAACTCAAACTATTTCAAAAATAGTGAATTAAGCTACAAACTCCATCATAATGCACAATGTTTACATCTTCATATTTTATTTGTAAACATCATACTTTTTCGCTTATTTCAGTTAATGTCATTAAATTAGCGAGTTAAGCCAGTAGTAGTACCGACAGTGTCGTGTAAACATGACTGAAGACGCGAAAAGCGGAGGAACAGATGAACCGAATCAATTGAGCGAGTCATTTACGCTGGAACCGCTCTGATTGATTCAAACTCGTGACTTCGATCATTCAGTTCAAGCGATTCACTAGCAAAAAACAGATCATAATAGCCATTCATTTTCGAATTTCAACATCGTTTGTAATAATTTTAAAAAGCACGTATAGTGAAGAAGCTTTTTTAGAAATTCCGAATCAATTAAACCATTGCTTAGCAAAATGATTCACTGTTTTCGGTCGCTCCAATCAGATCGCGTATCGCGAATCTTTTGATCCAGGACTTCAAATCGCGTATCGCGATATAACACAGATAGCATTAAATAAATATATTTTTTACCAGGTAAATGTTGATTATTGGCAACTCAAACCCCATTTTCTAAATATCTCTACCTAACCGGCAGTCGCGCACATCCGCCATATTTGTAGTTTTTTAAAAGCGTTTTATCCGTGTTTGTAGTCCTGGACCGAATCCTTTGCCAAAGCGCAATGGATTGTCCGCAATATTAGCCATTAGAGTGTGCATGGATCCACACCTCAAAAATCGACCTAAAATAGCAGACCATCCGGGGACTTTTGGCATACTTTTTTCAGCATACTATGCTTTGGGATATACTTAGGATGGATATTATGAACATTCATTTAATCGGACCTTTGCGTATTTCGAATCACTTGATTCAGTTCAGGACTTCAAAACGTATTTGCGAATCATTTAATTCAGATCGGAACTTTGGAGTGCGTTCACGAATCATTTCGTGAATTGAATGATTCGTAATCCGCGCTCCGAGTTATGACCTGAAATGATTCGCGGTGTTATTCAAATCATTACTTCGAAGCGCGAATCCCGAATCATTTGATTCAGATCGGGAATTTAAAAACTTTTATTTATTTATTTATTAAACAATACAATATCCAAAACATCAAGACAGTACAATTATAGACAAAGTAAAATGATCACAAAAATCACTTGTTGCCAGGGTAACAAACAAAGAAAAAAAAAAACAAGGTAATGAAATTACATCTTAAGAAGTCACGAATACAGATACAGTTTTCATAGCTTTCAAATTAGCAGAACTTTGGATAGTTTCCACATACTTATCCAAGCCCATTTTAAACGAAGAAAAAAGGTTTAGAGCCAGTCAACTTTTGTTTATGAATGTGAAATTTAGCTAACAGAAAACACAAATTATGTAATATTCTTTAAAACAAAATGAGAAGTCACTTACAAAATAAGATTGGATAAACACCAAAAAAATCAGACCAAATTTCTCTGTGTGCATTGCCAAAACAAATGAATTCCTCTTCAGAAGAATGACAAAAAACGCAGTTCACATCAATGACAGACTTATATTTCCTAAGAAAGGCTTTAGTCGGGTAACATTTGTAAATCAGTTTAAATGACATTTCTTTTATTTTATTGCTAAGCAGATACTTACGAGGCAAGGTCCATACTTTCTCCCAACAATATTATTCCAATACAGTATTACGTAGGGAATTGTTGTTATCTCAGCTTGGAAGAGAGCTCTGATTTTATAGTTATTTTTTCGATGATCTGCAAAAAAGCATACACCTCCAATCCTTGTGTCAGTTAAATTCAGAGAGTAAGAACATGGCCATGGAAATGTAGTACCTTGCAAAAGAAAAGACACACCAGAGGGAATGACATTGAAAACAATCGCATATTTATAAGCAGATACACTGTAAAAAACAACAAAAAAAAACAATTTGTTGAGTCAGCTTAAAATAATTTGTTACCCTGCTGCCTTAAAATTTTAAGTTCAGTCAACTCAAATAAGTTTATTCAACTTGAAATTTTAAGTTGTACTAAGTGACAACTTAGATTTTTGTGTTGTTAAACCTAAAAGCAAGGTAAGTAACCCAGCTGTCTTAAAATTTTAAGTTAAATCAACTCAAGTATCTAAGTTGTCACTTAGTACAACTTAACATTTCAAGTTGAAAAAACGTTTTTTGAGCTGACTAAATTTAAAATTTTGAGGCAGCCAGGTAACAAATTATTTTAAGTTGACTCAACATATTGTTTTTTTTACAGTGTACAGGAATATTATATTTCTGTAAAAAATCTGAATAATTATAATGATCAGGAATTTAAATAGTGTACTGTGAATCTTTTGATTTAGATCGGAACTTCTGAGTGGGTTTGTGAATCTTTTTTCTGATTTTTTTTTTAATTACGATGAAATCCATTAATATTGTACACTGTAAAAAACAATTTGTTGAGTCAACTTAAAATAATTTGTTACCCGGCTGTCTTAAAATTTTAAGTTCAGTTTACTTAAAAAAAAAGTTTATTCAACTTGAAATGTTAAATTGTACTAAGTGACAGCTTAGATACTTCAGTTGATTCAACTTAAAATTTTAAGGCAGCTGGGTTACTTACCCAGATTTTAAGTTTAACAAACACAAATATCTATTTAAGGCAGCAGGGTAATAAATTATTTTAAGTTGACTCAACAAATTATTATTTTTTTTTTACAGTGTACAGGAATATTATATTTCTGTAAAAAATCTGAATAATTATAATGATCGGGAATATAAATAGCGTACTGCGAATCATTTGATTTAGATCGGAACTTCTGAGCGGGTTTGTGAGTCTTTTTTCTGATTTTTCTTTTTTAATTATGACGAAATCCATTAATGTAGTACACTGTAAAAAACAATTTGTTGAGTCAACTTAAAATAATTTGTTACCGAGCTGTCTTAAAATTTTAAGTTCAGTCAACTCAAAAAAAGTTTATTCAACTTGAAATGTTAAGTTGTACTAAGTGACAACTTAGATATTTGTGTTTGTTAAACTTAAAAGCAAGGTAAGTAACCCAGCTGTCTTAAAATTTTAAGTTGAATCAACTCAACTCACTTAGTACAACTTAACATTTCAAGTTGACTAAACTTATTTGAGTTGACTGAACTTAAAATTTTAAGGCAACCAGGTAACAAATTACTTTAAGTTGACTCAACAAATTGTTTTTTTACAGTGTACAGGAATATTATATTTCTGTAAAAAATCTGAATAATTATAATGATCTGGAATATAAATAGCGTACTGTGAATCATTTGATTTAGATTGGAACTTCTAAGCGGGTTTGTGAGTCTTTTTTCTGATTTTTTTTTTTTTTAATTATGACGAAATAATGTCAATTATGAAATAAGTGTTAATGTAGTACACTATAAAAAACAATTTGTTGAGTCAACTTAAAATAATTTGTTACCCAGCTGTCTTAAAATTTTAAGTCAACTCAAAAAAAAGTTTATTCAACTTGAAATGTTAAGTTAGACTAAGTGACAACTTGGATATTTGAGTTGATTCAACTTAAAATTTTAAGGCTGCTGGGTTACTTACCTTGCTTTTAAGTTTAACAAACACAAATATCTAAGTTGTCACTTAGTACAACTTAACATTTCAAGTTGACTACATTTATTTGAGTTGACTGAACTTAAAATTTTAAGGCAGCAGGGTAACAAATTATTTTAAGCTGACTCAACAAATTGTGTTTTTTACAGTGTACAGTACAAAAAAAGAAAGAAAGAAATAAAGAAAAGAAAAGAAAGTACACACAATTACGAATCTTTTAAGAAAATTAACCATGGTTTTACTATAGCAAAAAATCGGTCTCTAAACCTATCTTTTTTTTTTTTTTTAGATTTAATCAAGACAAGTATATGGACACTAAAGCTCTGTTAATCCCAAAGCAGTCAAAACTGCATCTATTCACACACTTTTATAATAAAACTATGGTTAATTTTCTTAAGTTACGCTTTCCTATATTCTCTTCTGAGTAGTCAAACAATCCAAATAAAACATCTTTAAAACAGAAAAAAAAGTCATTTACAAAATGAGATCAGATGAACCATAATAAATTGGATCAAAATGTCTCTGTGTGGTTCATTGGCAAATCAAGTGAATGAATCTTCCTCAGAAGAGTGACAAAAAAGCTTTCAATGTCTGACTAAACAATTAAATATCTGTTGTCTGCAGTTATGTCCTCACCAAAACCCCTTGCCCATGTTATACAATACTTAAATCTTTTAAATACTGTATCGATTCAAACTGTTACAAATATGTGTGTAAAGCATGGGGAAAATATATGTATATGTATGTATGTATATATATGAAATATAGGCTATATTTGAAAACGTTCAGCAAAAAACAGAAAGATGAAGATAAAACCTCTTTCTCTCTTCTTAGCTACTTAAAGATGCAAAACCTGCACTGAGAACAAAAAAAAAGAGAAAAAAATAAAGAAATTAACATATTATATTCTGTAGTAAAATTAGGTCATATTTCTTCCTGAAATAAATGTTTTAAAGACACATATTACATTTTATAATAAAAACAGGTCATATATCATCCTAAAATTTAAAAAAGAGAGAAATAATATTGTATTTTGCAGTGAAAATCATTTTAATTTTAATTTTAAAATGCAAAAGGCCTAAAGGTCCTAAAACAAGCTTAATTTATACTAGAATTATTTCACAATTGATTATATTTTCCTATACGAAAATTAACCATGGTTTTACTACAAATTAAAAATAATTATAAAAAATAAATAAAAAACATACTCTTGCTACACTAGTTTAATCATAGTATTTGTAGTAAAAGTATGGTTATACAAATGGTAATCAGTGTGCCAAAAAAACATGGTCACTACACTTTTAATAGAATAAAACCATGGTTAATTTTTGTAAGGGTTAATACAGTAACTGAAATGCTCAAATATCTGCACAAAATATTTTAATTCAGATAATAATTATTTTAAATAACAACTTTTTCTTCTCATCTGATTTAGTCAATCAATATTTGTGTCCATTTATTTGCTAAGTAACCATGTATTAATCGCGATAACGCAAAGTAACGTACATACAGTAACGTACAGATGATCATTACTGTTAAAGGAGAAGTCCACTTCCAAAACAACAATTTACAAATAACTTAATCACCCCCTTGTCATCCAAGATGTTCATGTCTTTCTGTCTTCAGTCATAAAGAAATTATTTTTTTGAGGAAAACATTTCAGGATTTTTCTTTATATAATGGACTTGATTGGTGCCCCGATTTTGAACTTCCAAAATGTCGTTTAAATGCGGCTTCAAAAGGCTCTAAACGATCCCAGACGAGGAAGAAGGGTCTTATCTAGCGGAAGGATCAGCCTTTTTTTAAAAAAAAATAAATATTTGTATACTTTTTAAGCACAAAAGCTTGTGTAGCACAGGCTCTGGGATGCGTGTTCACGTACTATTGAATCACGTTAAAAGGTCACGCGGAACTACAGACCCAGTGTTTACAAACCGAACGAGCAAAGACTAAGAAAGTGCGAATAAGTCAAACGCTGTTTACAAACAAAAAGGTACAACGATGTCAGACGATTCTGAAGTTGTAGGAGAAAATAAGATGGAGTTTTTCAACATACTCTCCCTTTTTGAGCCGGAGTACACAGACGATGAACTTAGACGTGATTCATAGTAGTGATGGGAAGTTCGGATCATTTTACAAACTTGGACCTTTGAGTCTCGTTCAGCAAAATGAACAAATCTTTTTTCCGAGTCATTTAGTTCATTTAAGAAAAAAAAGTTAAAATGTTACGTTACTTCCCTTTACGTTACACATCTACTGTTTACACAAACGTTGATCACACTACAAACAAAACAAAACTATAATGCTATAAGAAACAGAAAAGATTCATTCACTGTTTATGTGAGTCTTTAGTCTGTGATTAGCTCACCTCACCTCTTATCTGACAAATTTTCGGGTTCAAGTTGTTCGTTCATCACGTGGCAGCCCCATAAGATGAACGAACCACTCGGAAAACCCGAAGACTCAAAACAGGTGAACTAATTCCAGTACAGAACCTAATAGGATGTTGTGCATGCGTGACTGAACGAATCACTCCTGAACGACTCGTTCTTCTGAGTCACATTAAAGATCCGTTCAAAATGAACGAATCATTCAAGAACGCGCATCCCAGAGCCTGTGCTACACAAGCTTTTGTGCTTAAAAAGTATACAA
>JAHKKF010534392.1:0-20953 GCA_019740295.1 Labeo calbasu
TATCTCTAGACTAACCCAAGCTAGTACTGTAAATAGTCTTTGAATGTCAGAGTTTGCGCTCTCAGAAATAAAGGTACAAAATCTGTCACTGGGGTGGTACCTTTTTCAAAAGGTACACTTTGCACCTTTTAGATACTAATATGTACACTTTAGGTACTAATATGTACCTTTAAGCTACCAATATATATCTTTTAGGTACAACGATGTACCTTCTGAAAAGGTACCGCCCCAGTGACAGCTTTCGTACCTATGTGTGGTAAACTTACCAAAGAGGGTTTTTATCAGTATCGAACATGATTTCTGCAGGTCCATAGAGGCGAGAACGGAGCAAAATGGTCTGTATAACTATTAATTACAGACGCTTCAGTCAAGCTACCCCGAACTGTGAGCACTGAATCTGTGTAAACAGTAAGTACGGGTGTAACACTTTTGTTAGCGAATGAAATATGCAAAAAATCTTGTTAAACCACGAAAACCTTGCCACGAAAACTATTTTTGGCAGCAGTGTGCCCAGCTAGAATTTTGTGGTTCTAAAAATGTTCTGATAACATTAAAGGTGTTCTAGTATGCTTTGTTTGTTTGTTTGTTTGTTTCTCAGAATGTTCTTCTAAAAGGCAAGATAATGTTCTGTAAAAACATTTATTCCATGGAATGTCTGGATACTGGATTCTGATTGGCTGGCAGGTATGCAGTAAAACCATTTAATGCACAGGTAGCTCCAAGTCAGTTTAATTACCGTTCTATATTAATGCACTGCTTTACTTGATGCACGCAAACACACACAGAGAGAGAGAGAGAGAGAGGTCAGAGATCGCATTGTGCTGCGCACATACATAAACTCTGCTTTGCGTCGGGTGTTCTTAGCCTCCACGTCATGCATTTAAAATCCTTTAATGCACGGCAAGCCGTCTATTATCCCTTACTTTAAAAATGTGTAGAGATAACATTGTTAGAACATTATTCCCTAATGTTCTTTTGAAGTTTTCAGTGGGTAGTTTTATTTTAATTCTCAGAATGTTCTCTTTAAAGATAGAATAGCATTTTCTAACAGCATTTTAAAAATGTTTAGTGAAAACGTTGTTAGAACATTATTCCTTAAGTATTTTACAGGATTATTATTATTATTATTTTTTTTTTTTAACCTTTTCCAAAAACATTATAAAAATGTTTTGTGACGATCTTCTGTAAAAGTTTAGAAATAAAATTTTTGTATCACATTGAATGTTGGTAATGATTTTTGGGGAACCAAGTTTTCAGGGTCCCCCAGAATGTACATGCTTCCATCATCTCAGGCCTCAGTGATGTCATTATAACATTATCTTATGTGGCAGAGAACGTTCTTCCTTTGTTATAATGCAATGTTGTGCCAATGTTTTATTGAGAACATAGTCTGTAACCTACACAACATCCTCAAAATGATACAGTAAAAATGTTATAGCTTTGTTAACACAACACATTATGAGAGCATTTTATAAAATAAAAATAAAAAAACATTCCATCATCTTAGACCTCAATGATATCCCTACAGCATTTTCCTAATGTGGCTGAGAATACGTTCTTTATTTGTTATCATGAAACAGTGTGCCATTGTTATTTAGAATATTGTATAATTGGTTACCTTAAAAACATGTAATAGCTTTTTTTTTTTTTTTACATTTAATAACATAGCAATGTTATTTGAAATGAAAAAGAAAAAAAAAAACTGCAATGCTACAAATGTTGGAAGAGCAAGATGAAGTTGTTCTGGCTCTGATGCCCATGACAGTCTAGAGTAAATGTCCAAATAGAGACCTCACCATCACTGCTCAGTAATATTTTAGTTTAGTCTCTCACTTTCTCTCACTCATCACGAAGCTTGAAAAAAAAAATCCCATCAGGTTGCATTCCTGAATTTACTCTGGATTTAATTCAGACAGGAAATAAATACAATAAATGAGAATTTAATTTATTACACTGTTAAAAAATGTGCCTTTGTACCTTAATAACCCTTGAAAGGTTCATAGTAGCACTTCGTAAGTGCATATTGTTTCTAACGTGGACATTTCAGGGTTAGATAAGGTCAAAGCCCTCCATTTAAGTGTGTAATCCCTGCAAATTGGCATTGTCCATGCAATGATCTGCAAATATCTGTATCAGATCTATCATGAAACTGATTCAACATTTATGAGCTCTTGTCCTCAGCAGAGAGTGATTTGGAGAGCATCTGCACTCAATACTACAGCAGTTCTCACAGCTTTGTTACTTTTGTCTCTGTAAACCCTCAGAGCTTTAGAGACATCAGGAATGCATATGAAGAGCTGTTTTTAACAAAATGCCTTCTGGTAATAAACAAATACTGCTGTTGTTCACTTCATCATTGTCAGCTGGAGAGGAGTGAGAACCTACAGTGCAATACAGCTGAAGATGCCTGAGGAATATTCCAGAGCATCAGATACAGTACTTATATTCCGGTAACTTGTAATCCATTACTAGGTAAAAATCAGGTACTTTTTAGATTACTTTTTAATTACTTTTAGATTCGTTTTTTACTTAACTTATTTATTACATTGATTTGAACAGGATAAGCTATTGATATAAGAATACGAAGAGAAAGAAAACTTATTCCACTCTCTATATTATGTCAAAGTGGTTGAGCTGACAAAACTCTGAAAACCATAACTACAAAATGTTAAGTTGTGCAGTTTAATGTGTTTGAAAGACAAAATCCACATGCTTAAATTATGGACTACTAATTAATTATGAACTTATTGCTGGCATTTTGTCAATAACGTCATCGTGAACTCAATAAAAAATATATATATTTAGTCTGATTACGAAAACGTTAAAATGCAATATAATTAAAAGTATTTAATTTTTGGAATTGGATTACGTAATGCAAAATAATTTTCAGCACTTATCATATTATAAAAGCAATTAGCTTGGTTTGTTTATGTTTAACAAGATTGTGTGTATGTAAAGATTAAAGCAAATTTCCCTGAAGGGCATGTTCACAAACAATACTGTACTATTTGTTTTTCCCCCAAATAATTTCAAAGTCAAAAGTGAAGAGTGCAATTTGAACAAACAGACAGTGTTGGGGGAAAAAAAATAAAATTAAATTAATTAAATTTGTGTTACTTTTTAAATCTGGGCAGGGCTTGCTTGTTTGTTTTTAATATAAAAAGTTCTATTTTGGGCAAAGGTAAAAGCCTTTTCACACCAAAAGCCTCAGGCTTTGAGAAAAGTAAATTCACGTCTGTACAGTAGACCGCAGAAGAAAAAAAGTCAACTCTTCAGCAATAAAAAAAGGAAAACAATTGTTAGATTATCTTGAGTAATTTTTGCTTATTAGTATGGTTGAACTGGATCATCGAAGGTCAGCAGCAAAGACATCGGTTAATAAAATGGGATGAAATGCATAAAGGATATTTGTACTATTTAACATATATTCGGAGTTGAATTTCACAGTTTTTATTCATTTTGAGGAATACTGAATCTGTTTTTTCTGCTTTTAATCAATAAATGGGGGGAAAAGTAACTGGCATTACTTTTTTGAAAAAAGTAACTCAGATATTTTCTTGTCAATTAAAAAGTAATGCGTTACTTTACTAGTTACTTGGAAAAAATAATAATATTACGTAACTCGTGTTACTTGTAATGCGTTACCCCCCAACACTGCAAACAAACATTACCACCCTAAACTCAAAGCATATAGGCTGTCTAGTGTTTTGAAAGTTACACTATTGACAAAAACAACCTTAATGTGACTCCACATGTAAAACTGGGGTATAAGTACTTTAATTGCACAAAAATTTCACGCTTCACCTCCTATGTGGATATATCAGTGTGGTGACCATTTTACCCCAAGTACATGCCTTATTAAAACACACACACAAATGTCGCAGGAAACACATCAAAAGGCAAGCAATACATGTTTTTTTGAATTTTATTGATTCTTTTCTACTGTATTTTTTTTTTTCTCAATCCACAATTTCATATTAGTCACTACTATGTTAGATCAGCTTCCTCTGCCACCAACAGCGGTCAGCTACTGAAAAGACCAAACCCATACCTTCTCTCCACCTCTCCCCTCTCACTGGATAACATTTATGAATTCACACACTTCTGGTGGAGCAACAAAAAAAGTGCATGTCAAACATAGTGAAATTTTGAGCAGCACATTACTGTTTGGGAATACTTTATGCTTATTTCACAGTGTCAGTATATCTTCACAAAATATTCATTTTTAAGACATCAATGCACACACACAAACAAACACACAAAACAAAACTATTGCCCTGATCCCTGTACACAGTTAGGCCGTCCTAAAAGAGCAACATCATTGCTGATGCAGATGTTTGGCTGCGCAGGGAGCGATGGAGAGCAGGTATCAAGGTTTGATCTCTCGTTAGAAACACAACACCTCTATTTCTATCTGTACAACATTCAAGAGACACATTTTGTTCATGTATTTTTGTTTGTTTGCTTAGTTTTTTTTTTTCTTCCATAAAACAAAAAAGAACAATGATAATAATTATGAGCAGAAGAGCTTGATTTCATCTCATCGGCATCAAAGTAACAACGTAGAAATTAAAGTAACTTCTAAAAAGGCCTCAGAGCTAGATAGTACGTAAGCTTTCAGTGGTGCATACGCTAAGGGGAAGGGGGGAAAGCAGGAGCTGCAACAGCACACGCCAATGATGGAATGACACTCATTATTATGAGATGGAAATGACCCCTACATCTCAACAAAACAGAGGATCAGATACGGAGCAGTACAGAACAGTTTACCAAAGAATACAAAGTGAAACAGTAGGGGCTAAGTGCTTTTGGTGAGCTTACAAAATACTTGAGGAAGTGCTCAGGACAGAAGGCACAGTGGCTTGACTGTTATCTCAAAGGAACACCACATCAGGGGCTACCGAACGCAGAAGATAATCTACACACGAAACAAGGACACGATAACGCACGTATTAAGGCCAGCCTCTGTCAATCACTGGACAAAAGTACCGCCTACTCAATGTCTAACGATAAAAATGAGATGACCCGATGGAAATGATTTCACACAGTCGGATGAGGAAAGTAGATCATCATTTGTAAGATGTGCTAATTTCACATCAAAAATGCGACACGATTACATCAAATCAGATTTGGCAAGCAGATCAGTCAGACTGACAATGCTGATACTGGGACATGTCTTGGACACCATTTCAGCATCAGCTTATAAATATATTAGCAATCATTGAAGTTTCAAGATCATCAGGCAAGCTTTAACATTGATTGTGTGTCCGAACGATTGATTTATTGATTGGTGATAATATAAAAACGCATCGTTTAAGGGAACGTGAATCGAATCTGCAGCATTACGAAAAAGAAAAAAAAAAAAAAAAAACGGTTCGGGTAGAAAAGAATAAACGTTTGGTCTGCATTTAAAGGTGAAACAAAAGTGAGTTTGGGGTAAAAAAGAAACTTTGCACAGTGCTCTAAAGACATTCTGAAGCAGTCTTCTTTCATAATTATTATAATACTTATTACTATTCTCCATATCCGTATCCAGTAACACTTCTTAAAAGAAAAACAACATTTTTTTTTTTTGTCCTCTTTTTGATCTCTTTACAAAAGCTACATATGTTCTACTGGGATGTCTGAATTTGTTAGTGTTTGTGTGTGTTTTTTCTTTCTTTTTTTTCAGTTTTTGAAATGTAAAAAAAAAAAAAAAAAAGTCTACTCACGTCTATAGAAAACAGCTTACTGAATGTTTTAGTAGAGACCCACTTTCCACCCTCTCTCGGATGGTTTGGGAATCTGCGATATTCCAGGAGTATGAAGGATATATTGCCGAGTCTCCGTTTTCTAGATTGTGATTCGTTTCTAACCCTGAAATGTGATTTTTTTTCCATAGTAACGTTGGTCTGGATTCCGCGCGGAAATCCCGGTGGTATCTGTAATGTAAACACTTCCATTGGGCCCTTGTCAAACGGCCAGCTGTTCCCACATGTGGTGCTCTGGGTTCATTCATTGTTTCATTCACAGCAGACATAGTCACACAAACTGCCACCATATTGTCACAGAACTCTACGCTCTAGCACAACTACGCATATATACTGTATATATTCACTGTAACTATATTCCTGTGTTGCTGAATCTGCTAAAAACCTTTTACATCAACAGGCACTGAGAGAAATAGCATATAGAAGAGGCAGAATCTCTGTTTCATATAATATCTGAAGAAGACCCGTCGGAGCAGACTGGCAGTGTGGATATCTGGTAATATAATCTTTACTCTGTCCTGTTCTGTTAGAGGTGATTCACAAGTACCGTTCAGTTATCACAGCATTCTGTTCAGAGTCTGGCAGGTGCATGGTAAGAAGTGTGCTCACTCCTTTGGTTTACTGAAGACGTGCAGTCAGATCAAGTTCACGTGGAAGTAGGATGTCCGTTTAGTATTCGGTTAGCGTCTCTCTCTTTCTCTCTCTCAGCATTAATACTGTGTATCGTAGTGATTGAGAACAGTGTCTCTTTTTTGCTTTTGCGGCTCCCCGGATTGACATTCCAGGTCCTCGTTGAGATGAGAGCAAGATTCACAGGAGGAGCAAGAAAATTGTAAATGAAAAACAACTTGGCAATTGCGTTCGCTGACAAGAAGACAGGAACGAGAGAACAGTGTTCAAGAAGGCCCCGAGACAGGCAGGCTTAGACTAGCATACAATACTGGATATCTCTGTGTGATTGAGAGTCTGTGTATGTGTGTGTAGAGGTAATCGATCACTAACCAAGGGGGGCTAGGAGGATATTTTAAGGGGAATGTTTGATTTAAATACTTTTGCAGGTTATCTGATTACTGACTGTACAGTATGTTAGCATAGCAACTGGTCTGCCCTTGGTTTGAATGATGAGAGGGACCCTGGACAACTACATTTCCCAAGAATTTCTCCCCTGCCGCAATGTCCAAACTCATCCAGGGCTCTCGTTAGGTGTTATTCCCCCAAGACACCTTCCTCCTCCTTGGGCAGATCCTCGAACGTGAGGTCTGAAGAAACAGACGGAGCCCTTCTGCTCTGATTCTGGGGTGCGTTTCCAAAGCTGCCGTTTCCTTCCAGCTCATTCTCCTCCTCGTCGACTTCCTCATCTTCCTCGTCCAGGTCCTCTCTCATTTTAAGTCCCTTCTCTGTGTCACCGACGCTTCCCACAGGGCCAGGGGCCAGTTCAAAACCGTCCTCTGTTTCCCTGTTCTCCGGGCTGACTCCGTTCTCAGCTCTCGTCCTTGACGAGACCCAATCCTCAGGGGATGTTGCTCCGTCCTCGGCACCGAAGAACTTCCACAGAGCCAGCGGATCACGGTCTGGCCCGGCCAAAGTCAGTCTTGGAGCATGATTGGTGGAAGTGAGAGGGGCTCCCCTCTTGCGGCGAGACTTGCTGGTGTGATTAACCTGAAGGTGCATGGCCATCAGCTCAACAGAAGAGGTTCGGAAGGGACAGAACACACATTGATTGAGGATGTCGTTCCCTCCTTTAGAGCCACCTGACGGTCCACCTAAAGAACTACTCACTCCCCCCTCATCTTGTAAAGGGCGACGGGAGAGGTCCAGAGGTTCAAAGCCTCCTTCCTGGGACCCACTGGACGTCATCCCGCCCTGGTAGCCGTTTGCTGACACCATGCGGCTTGTACTAAGGGGTTTCCGCCGAGACACTTTGGGCATTTTCGGAGGTGGTATCTCCCCAATCCAACTTGCTTCTAGACCGCTGGCAAAGAGTGTACCCATCATCCCCGACAGATTGCGATACTGACTCTCCAGGTCTCCCTCTCTCTGACGTCCAGATGCAGAAGTGCCCTCCTTCTTCTCTGGCGGGCCCGCAGCCCATGACTGACTGTGCCTTGAAGAAGGAGCCTCTGCGGGAACCCTCCCAAAAGAAGACTGGGATAGGGAGGGGTGACGGCGCTTTTTCCCCCCTTCATGAGGAGAGCCAGTCAGAGGAGGGAGGCTAGGTGATGGGGAGTTCGCGGTGGTTGCCATAGCATTCCTTTGCTCACGATGATGACGTTGAAGGTGGTACTTGAGAGAGCCAGACTGGGTGCCAGCATAATCACAGTGTGGGCATTTGTATGGTCTCTCACCTAAAACAAAGAATAAAGCACTCTTGAAAACTAAAATGGCATTGTAATAACAGAAACTTGGCTAAAAATAACAATGCTTCATTAGGGAGGCTGCTGTGGTTAAGCAAAGAAAAAATTGCCTCTCTGGAACGACTATATGCAGTTACACACAGTAATAGATAGATGGCAGTGCTTGTCATCATATGCAACATCAGGTGTAGTCCCCAGTGCATTACTGTTAAATTAGGACATTCCATCTCTCATCAGCCTTGAGAGCACTGCATTTTTTATTTATTTTTTTTTTGGTAGAGGACATTTTGTGGATGAACCTGATAGGCAGCAAATGGTTTTAATCAAGCTTAATCATTAAAAATGATCATAAAGGGGTATGAAATGTGATGAATAAAAAATAACTGACATAATAATATTAAAGATAATAATAAGAATAAGAATAACAACCATAACTAGTACAATCATCATCATAATTTCTGTGAGATTTCTACAGTAAAAATGCTTTACCTAAATGGACACATACTACGTCCAAGTAGATGCTGAAGATCATCCGTACAGCATACCAAACTAAAACTAAGAATAATTACGATTATGTTGCTTTAGTCTACCTTAGTTACATGTGGTGTGCACATGCCACTGGGTTGAGAATGACAGTTCTAGTATACATGTTGGTCTTACCTGTGTGTACACGAAGGTGCACTTTAAGGTGATGGGAAGACCGGAAGGCTTTACCACAGTAGGGGCAATCCTTCATCCCTGTTCCCCGAACACGCTCCCTTGGAGATGAAGAGGAAGAGGATGATCCCCTCAGACCATTCTGACCTTGAGAGGAGATAACATATAATGAATCCAAGCAGTTGCTTTCAAATATAATCTAAGTCTGAGAACAATCCTGCCTTTCTGAAACACAGGGAAGAAATGTTCCAAAACAGTGAAATATTAAAAGAACAAAAAAACTATAATAGCCTATGATACATGGAACCAGATAAGAAATATTGTAATAATAAAGTCAGCTGTTTTTGATTATGCTGGTTGATCCTTACCAGAAAGATGTGATATGACAGAATGGAAGCTCCCAGTTGTCCCAACTCCTGGTGGTTGTTGCTTTCCCTCCTGCCTTCCTTCACTGTCACTAGTTCTTTGCCCTCCTCCTACTCCGCCTGTTGCCTGAGCTCCACTCACTCTGTTTATAATGTCCTCTTCCCTGGACATGCCCCCTCGGACACTTTGACCTTTCTGTGGTTTCTGGACATGGACACGAGCATGTGCAACCACCTGCTGTAGGCTTCTGAACAGCTTGCCACAATCTGGACACTCCCAAGGTGGACTAGATCCCTCAAGTTCCTCTCTAGAACCCAGCCCACCCAGGTAGGCCCTCATCTGCTTGGCTTCCCCAGCGACTGTGCCTCGTGAGGAAGAAAGCTGATGGTGCGAATGAGATCGCTGCTGTTGTTGCTGTTGGTTGTGCTGTGCAGCCACCAGACTGCGAGCAACCAGCTGCCACATGGCTGCCTGGTCTGCTCCGTCTGCTGATTCACCTCCCCGTCCTCCACCATTGCCCATTTCTGCAACCTGTGCCACTGCCTGAAGGCGCTCCATGCAACTTCCATTGCTGCTGTCTTTGGGTAAGCCCAAATAACCCAATATCGAGGATTTGCTAGAGCCTGCAGTGGCATCTGCTCTCTCCGTGCGACTTCCTGAACTACCTCCACCGGTCATACTGCGAGCCAGGAGCAAGTTGGAATACAGGGCCCCCAGCACTTGTGTGCTTGCAGGACCTTTTGATTGCTCATTTCCAGCTGGCCCCAGATTTCCTAATCCAGCCTTGAGGCCCAGCTTGTTGAGATGCACCTTCATATGATTCTTTAGAAACCAGGGTTCCTTGAAGCCACGGCCACACACCTGGCACTTGTGATCCAACGAGTCCTTGTGCTTCCGCATGTGCCCCTTCAAAAACCAGGACTGAGTGAATCGCTGCCCGCATGTCTCGCATCGGAAAGCTGGAACAACTGTGGGAGGAGTCTCTGTTGGTGCTGCTATAGGGTGAGGAGGGAAAACCGTTTCGGTGGTAGAATCTTCAGGTGGGTGGCTCTCCTGCAGATGGGCAGCCAGTCTTTCCTCCTGACTGGCTGAGAAGGGACACATGGTACATTTGTAGGGGTTGTGGAGGATCCGCACATGACGTGCCAGCTCCGAAGCTGTACGGAACTTACCCTTACAAGCATGACACCGGAAGGCAGAAGCAGCTGTGGAGGGGGTGTTGTCTTCCAATTGGGCATGGCCAAGTGGAGAGAAGGAGGCTGAGATTGGTGCTTCCTCTGTTAAAGGTGGAGTCAGGGCTGTGGTTCCTTCGAAGAGGAACTGAGGGCTGTTAGCAGTTTGAAGAGGTTCCTCTGGAACCATGTCTTCATCCATACTCTTTTGTAATGACCCAGATAACGGACTCTGTTTCAGACCAAGCTCTCTGTTGTTGAGATTGTGGATTACACTGTCGCCCGCATGGTTCTGCTGCAGTTTGCTATGTGCGGTTCGGTAGGGAGCCGAAGCCCGACGCTCCCTGTCTAAACTGTGTGCTCGAGCATGCAGAGACAGAATACTCTGGAAGCGGAACCTCTTTCCACACACATGGCATGGGAACCTTAGGCCAGGCCCGGAGCTGGTCCCTCCAGGGACAGCCGTGCCCTCGTTGTTGAAAAGCTGAAGATCTAACTCATCATCGCAGGTGGGACTTTGACCAGAGGAGATTGCCTGCTCCAGAGCTCCAAAACCAGGAAAAGGTGCTAATGGTGTGGCAGGGGGGCTGCTCTCTGATGAGGGACTGCCAGGCTCCAGTTCACCAGGAAACAGCGCCACCGCTGGAGTGGGTGATGGGGGTGTTGACAACTCCTCATCCTCCTCCTCATCTTGGAGGCTGGCCTCAGGAAGGGGGCAGGGCGAGACCGGGGCATAGAGTTCAGTTTGAGGGCTCGAAGGGGTAGATTGTGGGCTCTGGGGTAGGAATTGAGGACTGTGGTCCAGGGAAGGCATGGAGGGAGGAGACAATGGGGGCTCACAGGAAAGAGCCAGCATACTCTCTGGTGGGGAATCCATACTCTGATCGAGAAAAGATAAACAGTTGTGATTAGATCCAGATAGACAGATAGACAGACAGACAGACAGATAGATAGATAGATAGATAGATAGATAGATAGATAACTCACTGTTGATGTATCTATGCCATGCTTCACTTCCTTGAATTAAAAAGGGTGTGTTCTGATGGTGGCAATCTGCCTGACCACCTCCAACAGTCCCCTGTCAAGTACAACACAGAATAAAAAATGAGTGTACACACATTTGTTCCTGTGTACGGGTCTAAGGGCAGAGCAGGACATGGACTGTCCCAAACAGGATGGGCGCGAGATGTTTGGACTTCCCCACACACCCTTCCTGCACATACACTAACAGTAGCCACCTAAATCAGAACAAAAATACATATATGCACACGCCATGAAATACAGACACATGCTCTCACCCCCACCAATCCCTCATTACCCAAGCTACTCGCACAACACTCATATAAACACACACACCCTAACACATAATGCACTGATAGAAGTGAACAATTACATAAAGGCACACATGCATACCTTGCATAAGTCTGCAGCGGACAGGCCCAGACACAATTCAAAAAGAGCGAAAGAAAAAAAACACCTGCTTCTTTCATAAATAAGAGAACATTTATTTCATTGATGATTACAGAAAGACAATCTGCTAAACATCTGTGAGGGCGTCTGTATGACTGGATATGTGTCACTATGCTTGTGTTTGTGTGGGTGGGTTTTTTCCCTGTATTTACCTCTGCGAACAGACTGAACTGTATGTCTGTGTCTGAGTTTGGATTTATGTACACAATCAAGTGTTTGTGTATTAGTGTGTGTGAAAGTACGTGTATCTGTGACATAAGACTTGGACGAAACGGTGGCTAACAAAGCCAGTTGACATTTTAGCTCAGCCGTGACTCACAAGGATATCACACTATATCAATCATACTGCCCCCCTCCGTTTGTCTTTCTTTCGCTCTTTCTTAATCCCACCATTATTGTCCTTCTTTTTCCTTCCTTCTGTCTTTTCACTTCCATAGATTGTGATTCCACCCCCTGCACTTTTTCTCTTTTCACCCTCATTCCCTCCTCCCTCTGTTCTTGACTGATTTTCTTTCATTCTATCTTTCCCTCTCTCTCTCTCTCTGTCTCTCTGCAGCGGTGCCAGTTGGCACGGTGCCAGGGAATGCTGATATCAGCTGGTAGATTGGGGCCTGCCAACATGGCGAAGAGAAAAGAAAGAGAGGAGAGAGACAGACAGGCGAGAAAGAGAAGAATGGGGGGGGGGATTGTTAGTGAAGAAAAAACATAAATGAAGAACACAAATACGTTCTGAATGAGCATATTTGATGAGTAAATCTGTCAAGAAAGGGGACAGAGCGTTCTGCTCCGCAATGGAGGATCTCGCGGTCTGTTTGGTCTGCTGGCATTATTATCATATGAATATCGTCATGGCAATGCACTGTTCCGCCTTGACAGACACGTTCGTGTCTGACCAACCCTGTCACGCCAATAAAGCTTCTCCAAATTTGGATAGATGGAGAGAGTGATAAGGTGCTAGACAGAGGGGGGAGGGGAAAGATGAAGGCAGGAGAGCGATAAAGCAGCATGCGCAAATAATGCATGCACACACACACACACACACATACACACACACTCAATATGGCACCTAGTCACTAGATGATTCATGCATGCTAAACACCTTTGTCTGAATGGCCACATGCTACACTCCCTGTACAAGCGCACACAAATACACGCTTGCACATTTTGTGCCTTCATGGGGCACATGTGCTGGCTATTTAACGAACTGCTTTGTATGTAATGGAATGAATATCATATAAACAATGAGAAAAAATAAAGAGTGTAATGTAGGTGCAATTCAAATTATTTGATGCATGTCTTGATTTATTGGACCTTTTGGACCTTTGCCAATTAGAAATGTCAAAAAAGTCACTGAAGTAACAAATGCATACAATAAAGATCAACTGATTATTCCACTATCCAAGTATCACTAATTGCTTTTACTGAATGTTTACTACAGAAGGACAGGTACTTTAAATACGATCGCATTCACAAGAACACGTTTACGCTACACACAACTTAACTCGCTGTGAGAAACCACTCATAAAACCTCTATATGACTGAACAAGCACTTGAGTCATCTTTAATAAAAAAGATACTTTTCTCGCTGCGGTTCGGATTCCGTAGCCTTGAGCACCTGAAATAACGTCTCCTGCCTTTGGTGTGAGGACACACTGGGCCTCCAACAGTGTAGCCATGTAACGCATCTAAAGGCTAAAAAGAGATCATTCATACGCACTGAAAGACTTTAGACTCGTGGCCTTGAAAATATAACATGAATGGCTTTATCGCAGCCTGTTCTTTGATATGTGGAGAGAGCGAGAGAAAGAGAGCGATATCTTTAAATTGTGAGAGCGGCTAAGAGAGAAAACCGATTGCTCAGTATGCGATCCGCGTGTGTGTGCGCATGCTAACTTCGATGCTTGAACTGCACTTTACCTTTCTTGTATCTCTGAGTGGGATTTCTAAGGTCAGTGTGTGTATGATTCTGGATTGTTGCAGTCATACAACAAATCCCCACAGACAAAATTCATTTCCTGTTTCTAACCTTGGCCTGAACTTTATCTCTCTCAGCACCCCGGCTCCCACACACAGTGACTTGAGCGTGTGCAAAAATTCTCTTTCCCTTTCAACTTCCTCTTTTTAGGTTGAAAATCCAAGTCATCCACAAGCTTCACCTGTTCTCCTCGAGTTATATTACTCTGAGAGACTTGCGGACAGTTTGAAGGCTCAGTTCAAAGATGCTGAAGAGAGGATAAGCAAGTTCAAAACATCACAATCTCGGCCATTATCTCCTTAACAGAGCATGAAACAAGAATATCAGCCTTGAAATGATTCTACACTAAGGTGCTTTAGAATTTAAAAGCTTGACCAAAAAACCCACCGGGGTCAAGTTCACCTTCAAATTCAAATTTACAGTAAAATCAGCTCTTGTTGAATTCTGGCTGAACTTTTGTTGAACAAACTTATGTTAAGTTAAAGGGGGTAGCTCAGCCCAAAACAAAAACTCACCCTCAAGTTGTTTCAAACCTGTATGAGGGTCTTTCTTCTGCGGAACATAGAAGATATTTTGAAGAATGTTGGTAACCAAGCGGCCAGTGGTGCCCATTACCCGAAATATCTTCTTTATGTTCCACAGGAGACAGAAACTCCTACAGGTTTGAAACAACTTAAAGGAGAGCGACTGTCCCTTTAAGATTAGTTTTATTACACACACCCCTGGTTTCACACACAAGGTTTATGTAAGTCTGAGCAGTTTCAACTGAAAGAAACGTGCTGATCTTAAAATATATCAGTGCCATTGTTTTGTCTCAAGATTCACACTCACAGATTTTTTTTCCTAAGCATGTTTTTTAAAAATGACTTAAATGTCCTAATTGAAATATGGCCTAATCCTGGCTTAGCACAAGCCCTGCCTGTGAAACCGGGCCCTAATATGAATAGCCATCTCAGGTGATCCAATAATGATCCAAAAATGTAGGTGTAAAACCTGGTCACTCCAACCACATTAAAACACACTGCATTTGTGGTTGTGTAAAACATTAAAGCTTCTGGACGACAGTGATTAAAACATTTGGAAAACCCAAACGTATATACTTTTAAAATAAAGGTGCTTCACGATGCCATAGAAGAACCTTTTTTGTCTAAATGGTTCCATAAAGAACCTTTAACATCCGAAGAACCTTTCTGTTTCACAAAAAAAGTTCTTTGTGATGAAAGAAGGTCCTTCAGATTATAAAAAGGTAGGGGAAAGATGGTTCTTTAAAAAAACCTTTGATTGAATGGTTCTTTGTGGAACCAAAAATGGTTCTTTTATGGCATCGCTGTGAAGACACTTTTAAAGCAGCTTTATTTTTAAGAGTGTATGCATTAGATTTCACAGAACTGTCTGGCATCGTCTAAAGGCAGTGACAGATAATTAGATATATTTAAAACAAAACAAAGCAAAAAAAAGTCCTATATTTTATTAGTATTTTTATTTTTTACACGTTTTTAACATGCAGTAAGAGCCTGACGTATATATGATGTAATGATAATGCAATAATGATTTGACCTGTCAAAACCAATGCCGGATCACCTGAGATGGATAATAACAGGTGTAATGAGAGTCTGAGTCAGTACGGACATCAAGAGAGTATGAGCTCTGATTCAGGTGTAATCTGCCCTTGAATGATCTAAAGAAGGAATCATTTTCAATCAGAAATTGCTTTTGCTTTACAACGAGCAGCCCACCTCTGACCTCTACCAGTGAAACGAGCTGCAAGGTGTTCGCTGTGCGCGACAAGTGCACAAAGGCAGTGTGCTGTGCTAGAAAGTCTAGCTTCAGGCATCTGAGCACAGATAGGAACTCAAATAGACACAGACAACACTGATCTGTATCTGCATGAACGGGGTGAGCCCTGCTGAATTTGAACTTGGTGGTGCTTATTACAGTGTGGTATGTAAAAAAAAATGTTTTGTCATGTCACCTAAAAGTATGCTTTTTGAGAAAAAAAGCCTGTGTAAATTAACACCTAATGAGACTAAATTAACATGATTATATTCCGTTACATAATTTGAAGCGTTTTTTTAGTGGTCGAATTGGCATATTTTAACTTTTTTATGACGCATAACATGCAGGTGTGTTCGTCAGTTATCAAGCGCACACAAACTTTGAACTGACAACCTGTTGTTCCTTACATAAAACAAGAACATAAAAAGAATTTTCCCCATAGCATGTGGTTTTGGGTAAACCCCACTTCCCTAAATTCAAAGTATGGACTATATGCTATTGCTAATTATGTCATTCAGTTTCAAGCAATGAGACCCCATACCAAGCTGAAAATCTGTGTCTGAATTAGCCTGGTAACAGGTCAAATTTTGAAGCCACTGCAACAGCTCGTCCAGATGCGCTGTCCGAGCAGGTCATCAAGACCAGCAGGAGCAGATCTGGTTGTAAAAGTTGTTTACAGGGCCCTTGGCTTCCACCGCCCTGTTCAGCCACATCTCTGTGCTGCTCTGCCCTCTTATCCGTCAAACTGTCACGTCAGTTCAGGGGGGGCTGGTCTCATTCCGTCACCCCTCATGCGAGCACGTACAGGGGCAGCGACTATAATAGCCTTTATGCCAATGCCCCAAATCTGTGCCAGCGTTAAATAATGGCGCCCTATATAATTTTCACATGTAAAGTTTCTTGGCGGGATGCATTCGCAGGACATCAGATGACCCGTCGTCCGTGGAGAGGAATTTCCTCGCGTGATGTGCGTCAGTAACGCGCAACCATTTTCAGCCGTCTTCTCTCTCGCGGCCATCTCAATTAAAAAGCCACATTAATGAAATAAATAAATGCTCACAAACAAATGCGCACACGACGAGTCCTCTCGCGAACGCTGACATTCGCGCACGACGAAGCCCAAACATAAAATCGCGATTTGCAGAAGCAACAGCATCGTTTTCCCAAACGGAGGCAGAAATTTAGCTTTTAGGACGGGATGTTGTGCGCTCCATTTTCTTCCTGATTTTCTTTCAACAAAAGATAAAGGGAGGGGAAAAGGACAAACGATCAGGGTGCAGCTGAAAAGTGCCATCATGGGGTTTCATCTTGAAATCCGCTGCCAATCTCTCCGCTATCGTGACAAAATCGTGTGAAACTTTACGTTTAAAAAAAAAAAAAAAAAAAAAAAAAAACTAGCAGCTGCAGGTTTTGCGCTACAGTTTAAATAGCGATTCCGGGCGCGCATCTGTGAGGTGACGTTAGGACATGCAGAGCGTGTGCAATTGTACGAGTTATTGTAACATAACATGCACGGAAAGCTTCCCAATGCTATTCAAAGTTATAAAGAAGCTGCTTTTCAACTGCTAAAAAAAAAAGACTTGCTTTGCCCAAGAGTGTCCGATCCAGCCGGATCTGTAGTATCGAGTTCTGCACCCTACACGAATTTAGTTCAAACATGCGTTTTTGACGCGGAACAACTGGAACACAACTATCTAAAGCTTCTCGTAAAGTATAAAACTTTGCAGTATTGGAACAGCAGGGAAATGAACAGTTGCTTCTAGCACTGAAAAAGTTTAAGCATGTACAATCATCTCGTTCCTCTTAGTTCAGGGCACTTTTTTCCACACTTGAGGCTCTGAAAATATCCAAGGGCCTTAAAAAACGAAAGTTGCATTTTCATGCCCGAGTCTCGCATCTCTTTCAGGACACACACACGCGCGCGCGCGCGCTCTCTCTCTCTCACACACACACACCGGCAACGAACACGGCACGAGACAAAAGTGAGGAAGTGTGTATGTGCGAGAACACGTATGATGTGCCCTAACAGAGACACACGAGACGCCAATCAATATGTCCTGATGCGTGTATGTGGAAGAAACGCGAGGTGTAAACGCGACGACTATTCCGTATCAATGGCTTTTCATACCCCGGATCAGCCCCCCAAAAAAAGTCGTCGTCGGATATTTGTTGTTTATGAAATCGACAACAATCGCTCTCTATACGTCTAAAACTGTACGCGCGCACGCACCATCGCAGTCGCGACCGATGTGCATCAGTAAAATCGCTCAAAAAGCGCAGATTAGGTCAATAATTTGAAATGAATCAGATATTTTGTGATGAAAGTAAGGCTGAATGTACTTACGGGAGAGGCGGCGAGGAGATTAATGACAACACACGTCATGATTACGTTTCACTTGAATTAAATACATTACGAGTTAGGGAAAAAAATGGAAATCGGGGGTAGTTGTATACAAGCATACGCCGATGCCCCCCTCCCTTCTGCCCTCTCTATCTTCTCCTCCTCCTCCTCCCCTCTTTCCTCACACGTCCCTCTCTCTCTCTCTCTTTTCTCAAAGATCCATTTATTGTGCAGTCGTGAGTGAGTGAATGAGAGAGAGGCGGAGGCTGTAGGTTGCAAATGTAATTATAATCTCGCAGGCACCATTTTAAAACGATCTATAGATTTGCGGGATGGACTTTTGACACGCCGCGCGCTTACAAATCACACACAAGTTTCTCGCGTCTGCTTGCGGTGTCGGATTTACACTCAAACGTCTTTTCAACATCACGAACGTGTCTTCTTAACTTTGTTGTCCATCAGATAGGGCTTCTTTAGTTTGTGTTAAGGAATAGTTGTGATTTGTGTCGCGCGCAGGAGTAGAAGCTCGCGCTCCACGTGGGAGCTGCGCAGGTGCGCGCGCGCGGGTCACCATCCACTATTCCAGTTCTACGGGCTGTTAACGATGAACAATACAACCATAGGCCATACATATTATAATATCTGCAATGTACCCTCTTTTAAACTAACAAATAGCCATGGCCTGTAACAGGAAATTAATTAATTAATTAATGTATTAATTAATTAATTTACTACTAATGCATTTGGAGTATTATTTTGTGTCATTAATAAAACAATAATAATAATAATAATAATAATAACAACAACAACAACAATAAATGATCTCTATATACTCTAAATAGACTATATATCAATATATAAATGTGATTTTATAAATGTGATATATCAATACACATCTGCTATTTACCCTCTTTTGACCTGAGATCCATTAATAAACAAATAAATAACCACCTACTGTTATTTTTTCATTTAAGCCTAACCCAAAAAAAGAAAGAAAGAAAGAAAGAAAGAAAGAAAGAAAGAAACCCTTGTATATCCGAGTAATCACTTTTCCTTTTGAAGAAAAAAAAATATAAATAATATATAGGTTAAACTACTTACTACTAAATTTTACTTTAATACTACTACTACTACTACTACTACTACTCCTCCTAATAATAATAATGATAAACTAATAATAATAATAATAATAATAATAATAATAATAATAATAATAATAATATTATTATTATTAATGTAAATATTTATACTCTAAATAGACTACATCATATATATGCTATATGCTATATATATCAATATACAACTGCTATTTGCCCTCTTTTGATCTGAGATACATTAATAAGTAAATATTTGTATTTATTTATTTTTTTCTTTTTACAAAAAACCTTTGTATATCAGATATACATTATAGATACATTACAGATATACAATAACATTACTAATACTATTACTACAACTAATAATGATAAACTAATAATAATAATAATAATAATAGTAATAATAATAATGTATATATTTATACTCTAAAAAGACTATATCAATATATAAATGCTATAAGTATCAATATGCATCTGCTATTTGCCATCTTTTGACCTGAGATCTATTAATAAACAAATAAATAACCACCTACTGTAATAACCACACAACTTTTATTTTACATTTAAGCCTAACAAAAAAGCCTTTCTATATCAGAATAAACACGTTTTTTTCTTTGGAAAAAAAAAAAAAAAAACGAAACAAAAGAAAAACAGCTACTGTTATTTTTAATTTAGGCCTATTCACAAGTAAAAAACAAACAAACAAACAAACAAAAAAAAAACATTTGTTTATCAGATTCAGGACCTTTTGTCCTTTGAAAATTTTAATTAAATAATAATACAGATTGAATCCCAATACATTGGGAGCATTTTGCTGTAAACCGAGAATGAATAAATGAATAAATGAATAAATGAATAAATGAATAAATGAATAAATGAATAATAATAATAATAATAATAATAATAATAATAATAATAATAATAACAATTTTTGATTTAGGCCTTTATATATCAGATTCCTTTTTCCAAATAAATAAAGAAATAAATAAACAGACAAATAAATAAATACTAATGCATGCTTTTGTAAAACAGAAAATAATAATAATAATAATAATAATAATTTCTCTCTTTGACTCTATATGCAGTATCCACAGACCTACAACCTCTGTATGTCAGATTGGGTATCATCTGCTGTTGGATGCTCTGCATGTACAGGTGTTTTTTGTCTGGTTCAGAGGCCATGTTCTTGGGAGTTTGAGGATGATTTTGGAGAGGAATCTGGATATTAACTCACACACACCTCTGACTGTCAGCTCACGCGAGTGTGTCTGCGTGAACGTGTGTGTTTGTGTATTGTGTGTAGTGTCTGATACAGTCATATCATCACCCGCCCCCAACGCTTTGATTGTCTTGTACGCCGCAGCACAAATGCACCAATTAATATGCAGAGAGTGAGTGAGACGGAGACAAAAAAAAGAAAGAAAGAAAAAAACATGCAAAGGTGGGGGGAAGAGATGGCATGGAGAACAGGAAGGAGTGAAAAAAGGGAGATGAAATGACAGATGAAGAGGAGGAAAAGAGAGCGACATAGGGGTGGTCCAAGGGGGAGATGAAATCTGATAGATGTTAGAGAGAAAGAAAGAGAGAGGGATGGAAGAGGAGAGCAGGGGACCGACGGTGAATCAATACGTACATATTTAGTCAGAGATGGAGGGATCGATTGGTGAGGATGGAGAGAGGGAGAATGAGAGGAGAGAGGGGTTAAAGGGGTGGAGTGATGTGGCATTGGCTGCTGTCTCTTTGTCGCAGTGTCAGGGTATTGATACTGTAATATCGCCATGACAATAGCACCGTGGCGACGGCCATGACGACGCCCGGCAGCACAATGCAGCCGCAGTACCGAGGGCAGTGAGGCATTACACACGCGCCCGAGCAGGCCGAAGAGAGACACACAGACGCAGACGTGGACGGGGGGAGGCTGGCAGGTGCACGGCTGATGCTCTCATCAATCTATACATGACCATTAGAGAAGGTGCATACAGCCAGACCCGCTTA